>VDFB02331346.1:0-46902 GCA_007258455.2 Sequoia sempervirens | reverse complement strand
AGGGTTTGAATTTTAGGGTTTCAATTTTAGAGTTTCAATTTTAGGGTTTCAATTTTTTAGTTTCAATTTTATGGTTTCCAAATTTTATGGTTTCAATGACAAGGCTTCAATTTTAGGGTTTTATAATCATTTGTAGGGTTTCAATTTTATTTGGTTTGTAAATTTCATGATTTCAATTTTAAGATTTGAAGAATTCACAAAATAATTAATCATAATTTATCCATGAATTTCATAATTTCACCATTTATCTATGAATTTCACAAAATAAGGTGTAATTGTAGAGGAAATAAGGGAAAATTGCAAAGGATATGTGGGAAAATTACATAAGAAATTAGAGAAAATTGTAGAGAAAATTATGAGGAAAAATTGCAAAAACTGTTGGTTTTAAAGACCTTCACTCGAACGTCGCTCTACTGCCCTTCATTTGAACCAATAGTCTCCTCTCTCATAGGTTCTAGAACCTTTCTTTGACAGTGGAAGGCACTTTGCAGATAAATTTTGAGATCAAAATGAACCAACAAGCAAATATGTCAATTCATATAACTTAAAAAAATAATACCTATGAGTGAAGGTTATCTTCGCTTGAAGGTATTGTTTTATTATTTTATTTCGATTAGAAAAGGCCTTTGAATGACTTGACGATCTTCAATCAAAGGTAGATCTACATAAAGACCTTTGAGAGAAGGACCTTCATTTGAAGAAATATCTTCAAATGAGGGTAGTTCAAAATATTTTTCCCACTCCCTTTCAAACTTTTCATGTCCCAAGTTTGGAACCCATTATTGTGGGATTACCCATTTCCAAGGTCACCTTTTATTGTGACGAGAGAGCATAAACACCTAAAAGTCCACACAAAAAGAATAAACATGATTAATCAACCTTAACATGTAACTGCCGAATTAAATTAGTGATGAAAATAGGTTCTCGAACGAGTGGACTTACACACAAACAAGTTAGTGGTTTAATGAAAATATTGGACTAACAAAAAAAGGTTGCACAAACAAAAGGTCAACATACCAAAAAATAATAAACAATAATTATCCAAATACACCAAACCCAAAAAATGATTAATTTGTAAATAAAATGCATGCACTAAAATAGTGATGTAAACACTAAAAAGTATATATAGATGCCAAAGGGTGTAGTTTAGTGTTTACAATGATTTAATTTCAGCATGTTGATTGATGTAGTATATGCACGAGAAGATAACAAATGTACTAAATCACGAGTACCTACATAGTAAATAAAAAAATAGTTAAAAATACAAAATCCAAGACTTGTTGTACCAAGGTTAGTAGAAATGATTGAAATAACAAGTTGGTAATTATGAGATCTATGAAAAACTAGAAAATCTGGAAAGAAAAATTACAAAACAATAAATGACAAGAAATAGTGTTTGGAATAGAGGTAGTAATTTATGGATGAAAATACTAAAAGATTAATTGAAATGCTAAACCATGACAAAACTTGCAAAGACCAATGTTAATCTACATAAAAGGGTTTATGAGAGCATTGATAATCAATAATAGACTAGAAACCCTTAAATAATATGTTAAAAGAATACTAAAAACTTGCAAAACAATCAAGGCAATGGGTTAAGGTTGTTGGGTGAAATGTTGCACAAAAATTCAACAGATGCATTGAAAGATGTTGCACACATGCTAAAACATAAACACGTGTTGAAATTAGGGTCACATCTACTAAATTATCAACTTGCAACAAAAAAGTTTCAAATAAAAGATTATAAAAGATTATTAAAAGAACACAGGTTCTATCAAACATGCCAAAATATGTGCAAGTCATTATGAAACATAAATAAATATTCAAACACTAAAATTTAAACTTTATTTTACCCTTGAAAACCTCAAATTAACTTAAAGAATTTGCATGAAAGGATAAAACTAAACAAGGAATATTTCACATACAAGTCTTTTTGTTACATTAATGGTGGTTGTCCTCAAAGTAGATTTTTGTGGTTGAGTGAAGGATGTTATGTGTTCAAAGTAATAACATAACTTTGCATTCAAGAAATTCATAAAATTGGTTCATATGATAATTTATTTTTGGATCTGGAGGATGGAGGATTGATTAATGAGATTGATTTGGGGAATCAATGGTTGGGGTTGATTAAAAGTACTAGAGCATTAGAAGCTTCCAAATGGCACTCTATGATAAGTGTATTTAAAGAAGTTCATCATTTAAGGGATTTGAAGGGCTAGGATTTTATTGGAGAAAATAGAGGGTGGAGATCCCAAAAGCTTTTTTTGGAGCCTTGTGCTTTGCATTGAGCCATGGCCAAGATTGCCTCGATTAATCATTATTTAGATTGTGTAAATAATTAGTTAGTTAACTAATTATTTTTAGTTAGGTAATGGTTTGAGAGAAAAATAAGAATTAAATAAATAAGTTATATTTATTTAGAATGAGAATGATGGGATTGACGAACTTAAATGAATAAATGAATTTATTTATTTAAGGTTGTATTTTAGGAAAGGGGTGAAATGATCGATTAATTAAACAAATTATCTTGATTTATTTACTTAATGCTAGAGGAATAGTCAATTTATTAATTAAAGATTGCTAGGAAAATCATGATAATTGACTAAATAAATATAATTTATTTAATTAATTTATGAGTTTGTGATGCAAAGGAAATTGGAAATAACAAAAATGCTGAGAGATGATTTTAGGTATCTACAAAATAAAACTCTAAAATACACACAAAATATAGAGTTGAATAGGAGATTTAGTCAAAATAAATCTTGGAAAAACAACTCTAAAAGAGTAAGGCTATGCCCTTTTTTGTCACTATCTTCTTGTGATACTATAATATTGTATTATTTAGATTATAAATTGTTAGATGGAAGTTAAAATTATTATTGTGTCTTATAGGATGATGTTATAGATTGATTCTTAATTCATGTAATATTTCTTTTTTTTAAACTTTCCATTGATAGAATTATAACAAATGCAAGACCATTTAGGGGGTTAGATAATACCTCTAAATACTAAAACTTTTTTTTTTGTTTTGGATTCCAACCAATAATGAAGATATTGGTTTTGTAAAAAACATAATATTTTCAGTCTATAATAGTAAACAAGAATGCTTATAGATTTTAACTCTGTGAGTTATTTTGTGCATCAATATTTTAAATCGCTCATACATAATTAAGCTTGCGGATTTTAATTTTTGCATTTTTTTGTGCATCAATATTTTGAATGATTCATCTATAACATTAACCTTGTAGATTGATTTTGTAGTTAAACTTGTGGAATGATAATTATTCTGGGTTGCTTTACTACCAACTAAATTCTGTACAACTTCTACTAAATTAGATTTTTGACCCATTTCAAATTATTATTAATTTGTCTAACTACTAAACAAATATGATGAAAAAATATTAAAACAAAACACAATAAACTCAAGAAAAAAAGACATCAACCGTAATATAAATTTAATATAGATATCTATCATCACAAAATTAATTTGATGGTTATATTTCTAAGTGACCATATTCAATGAATTTTCAAAATATATAATCAACCTACCACTAGTACGCCGGCATAACTTAAATATTATTTTTTAAACATATTATATTGGCAAAAACTCATTCATCACTTGTTTGAAGATTGTTTTTAATAAATTATTTTCATTTGAAGCATACGCGTAGCCACCTAGCTCTAGGAATTCAAATCCGCATAAAGTGAAATCGGGCAATCATACTGGGCATTGGACATAGCGCGTTGATATATGTGTGTATATACAGAGTACTCGTGTCCCTTGATAAAGACCAAGACAAAGGTTATTGCCATTGCGATTGCCGTTGAAGGATTAAGCGTGAATTGTCGAAGGTTAAAACCCTCTGCACTTCTATCATTCAAAGAATTCTGCTCTTCACCATATTACAGGTAACAATACATGAAGAATGTGCGGCTCGAATTCTGATATTAATGCAGTGATAGATATATTGATGGTTTTCTCAGGCTTATTAAATTTTGAAGTACGTTACTATAAACCCAATTTCTGAAACTACGATTTAGATGTGGGCAGCACATTCATTGCATTTCTGGGTATGATTTGATTTGAAGGTGAGAAGACAAAGCGGGGTCAGCAATATCCAGTACAAATAGTAGGGAAGGGGCGGAGTGGTGCTAATCCTAGTACTAGAGCCATTATGAGACCCCAAATGGGGCATCCTCTTCCTGGAGGAAGAAGTGTGAACATTATGCCCCTGCCCCATGTAACTGCAGCAACACCGACATCCTTCATGATAGTACCTGCTCCTGCTCCTGCTCCTAGATTAATCTATCCGGATGTTCCTTCCGAAATGGACATTGCCAGGACACATGCTCTGGAAAAGGTGTGTATGCTTTCTCTATAGACATAATTATATTCATTTGCTCTGTATGTTTGTTTCTTTAACTTGATCGTCATCTGCCTTCCAGTTCCTAGGTGACACAGAACTAATTTCAACCGAAGAAGCCGTCAAGAGGCGAAATTTGCTGCATGAACTGGAACAGGTTATGCTCATTCTTTTTCTTGGTGGTTTTTATTTCTTTATAATAGTAATGCTGTGAATTTTGTAGACCCTCCCACTTGTTTTGATAGCACTTCAATTTTGTGGTTGCTACAAACTACATTTTAAGCAGAAAATGATGAATTCATGGAAAGGACACAAACTGAAACCCTCGAATTATTGTTCTAGCTCAAAATTTGAAATCACACTCGAAACATCATTAAACCAAGTATGCTAATTTTCTTGAAAGACAGGTTGGAACAACTCTCTCACGAGTATATGTAGAATAGGAAACAACATCAACAGATTCAATTAAAAGGAAAACAATAGCAATGAAAGAAATGGTAAAAATTTTGAACTTCGGAAGGAATACAGTAAGAAGAATTATACTAGCTTCAGTGAAACAGTTATTTGGGAGCAATCAAATGCAATGATCAATAAACTACAATTGCGTAATCTCCACTATGTCTCCAACACTTTCTCTAATTGGATTTTGAGGATTTTGATAAGATTGACTCTAGATCTCAGCATTTTGTAAGCAGTCCTATGTCACATATGCCTTTAAAAGTATGCAAATTGCCATATAAGAGCTTTTACCTAAACAAACATCTTAGCAATGATTTTTTTTATACTCACTTAGATGTCATTATTTTCGTTCTCTTTTTGAAACAATGCATCATATGTTTTTGAATAAAGCAGGAAAAATAGATAAAGGTTCACATTTAAGAGATTCTCTCTCCACAAAGGCAAGGAGATCTTCCAACTCTGCCCTGCCTCTGACTTGCAAAGAGTCAATATGCATTCTAATGCCTCCATTCTAGATATAATATGGTTTGCTAGTTTGAGATCCTAAAAGACTCAAGCTCTTCTAGCTGCAAAGATAGTGGTCATCTTAAAAAATAAACTTACATCTATTTTTCAATGGAAAAGAATTGCACAGTTTGCCATATTTTTGGCCCTATGATGCATGAATTTTACTGCTAAGTTCTGGTGGAATAAATGATCCAATATATCCTTTTTGAAAACAGTTTTGTTCTTCATTATACTTTTGAAATCTGAGCAGTTGTCATTGCGCAGAGTCTTAACAGTCCCACTTTTATTCAACCAGAAGAGAATAGAAAAATTATGCTCAATGTTGTCAGATTGATCTTTGGCCGTACAACAGTAGACGGTTTTACACTGTCTCATCTCCAATATCTGCAAACGGGTTCTGAAACTTCCATTAGCATTTGAAAATGGCACTGCTGCAGATTTATCTCCACATTTCAACCTTTGGCTTGAGTCAGTATCCTTCAATTTTTACTAATATTTTGTTTGTTAACTTTGTTTCACTGCACTTATATTGAAAATAAATTTATGCAGATATGGAAGACAATTAAAGATTCATACATAGCCAATACGCTGCAGCATTAGGTTGTGAAACTTGGAAATGGTGAAACTGTTTTAATATATAGAAAATAATTAAACATTCATGCATTGCCAAAACACTGCAGCATTATGTTGTGAAATTTGGAAATGGTGAAACTGTTTTAATAATCTATGCAGATATAGAAAACAATTAAAGATTCATGCATTTCCAATACACTGCAGCATTAGTTTGTGAAATTTGGAAATGTTGAAACTGTTTCACTGCACTTCCATTGAAAAGAAATTTACGCAGATATCGAAGACAGTTAAAGATTCTTACATTGCCAATATGCTGCAGCATTAGGTTGTAAATTTGGAAATGGTGAAACTGTTTTAATAATCTATAGAGGCATATGCATAGCAATTCCAAGTGAACTGTCTTTTTCAGAGGGATCTTAGATTGGGCTTCTGTTAAGTTTAATCAAATTGTAAGGTTAATATAGCTATTATCTAAAATGTGAATGGAAGTAAAGTTTAATGTTTTTTATTTGATACTTTCTGTTCTTTACCTGTTCTTTTAGTTTATTTCTGGATAAGACTATTAAATATTTAGCTCTCAATGCCTTTTTTAATTGAATATTTTATGATGGATTTCCATAAGGGGAAAGGAAGTAGGCTGTTGGGAAAATAGACAATTTTTAGAGCACAACATAAATAACACACTCATTTTTTCATTTTATAGATTGTGAAAAAATGGGTGAAGAGAGTAGCTTGGCAAAGACAACTTCCAGAAGATCTCAACGAAAGCTCTAATGCAAAAATATTCGCCTTTGGATCTTTTCATTTAGGGGTAAGGCATTTGACTCTCTAAACATTCTTTACCATAGTCTTTAGTCTTTTTGGTTAGACCAATATGCTGTGTTTCATGAGCATGACAATATTCCATTTGAAATCTCTGAGCTGAAGCAGTAAACAAGGTTTGCAGGTGCTGATGATTGCCAAAATCCTCGATAATATTATATAAGAAATTACTTTGAAAGTTGCTCGGCTTTTGATTTCATCTTTGGTACAGTAGAGATGTTTTGTGGCACTTATTCTTCCTAGGTGGATGCTAAGGAAAAGAAAGGAAAGCTATAAAATGGAGTATAAATTGTACGAATGATTCTCACAAATAGTGAGCTTTTGAGGGAAACTTGCTCATTGTAAGTAGTACATTGAATTTTGTTAAAACCAATATTACAAAAAAAATGAGAGCAAAAGGTAGAGCAAAAGTATGATGTTTAATTCCTAGTATGGTTGCAGTCTACTTATTGATCATTGTCATAGCTCCGTAAAAGAACAAAGCTAGCATGATCTATAATTTCATGTGCATTTAAACTTTTATTGTTATAACAAAAAATTACTCACCCTGCTGTTCCCTATCATCATGTCTAATGCCCTTTCTCCAGTCGACATTATACAACATTGAACAAGGACACAAAAATGATTCCATGCTTGAAATGTGACATGAACATGCATTTAGTTTTCCTAAAAGTTTATGCCATTGTTATTTTTCTTTTATCATTGTAATTAAATCTCACCTTTTTGGTTCTATTGGTTTCTCTTCTTTACTAAATGTGCCTATTATGATTTTATTCTAAGTTATGAGTCCTGGTACTGGTTTGGGTTTGGGTTTGCAGGTTTGGTCAAAAAAATATTTGGTGTTGGGTTTGTCCATACAAAAACATATAAAAAATCAGAAATATATACATATTTGCAGCAATAATCAAGTTCAAAATACCACACATAACATCATAGATTGTATAATAAACAAAACCACCATAAAAATAAAAAATATTACAATGTCAACTAGTCAAACTTGAATGTCATGATATATATTATATATTAAAATTAAAAAATAATAATATCAAGCATCAACAATCAGCCATTACTGATCAAGCATCGTCATATTGGTCTTCGAAAATATCATCATCACCATCCACATTAAATGATGTAGGGACTGGTAAAATAGAAGAACCACAAATAGTGCCATTGGCATTGGTACTAGCACTAGCACTAGCAAATACATAGTTGGATAAACCATATTATCAAAATATAATAATAGGCATTGTACACTAACTACATCATCCACCCAAAAGAAAAAGTCGTCTTCGAGAGAACAAGGAAAACAAGTAAGCATCAAGTAACATTAGGGAAGATTGTCCAATCTAATGATGATATTGTAGACAAAGACCTATAGGAAAACTTGGAAGCATAGTTCACAAACTTAGACTTGGAGAGTACTTGGCAAATCAAATGAGTTTAGTGGGTGTTTGGGGGCAGCACCACAACGGGGTTGAGGGGCAGCACACCTCGTGGGCTTCGAGGGCAACAAACTTGGTGCGTTCTTTGTTGCAATATAGGGCAAGGTCGAGGGGCGGAGCCCCCACCACCAAACCCAAGTTAAGACCTTCAAAACCACACAAACCTTCATGGCACACATCATTTTGCATTCAGAATAATATAAATGACTGTTTTTGTCTTTAAAATGCATTGGAATCCACATTTTAGGGTTTGGGGGGGCGTTTTTGGCTTTTTAGTCAAACTTAGAAGTCAATTTTTTTTTTAAAAACCAAGCAAATTTGCCACATGGGCATCGATCCCTGCCAAATTTGTTGCGAGTACAGTTGGGCTCGTCTTGGACGAACTTGCAGATTTTTGGCGGGACCTTGGACGACCCCCAAGGCGGACTGGATCTAGACTCGTATTCGAGCTGGATCGGACCTAAACTGGTAGGCTAGTACCAACAAACTAGTAACATAGATTTTATTAGATGTGACAAGTTTTGGGGGATAAATAAGTTGTATTGCCTTTTTGATGAAATTATATCATTTTTTTCGAGGCTATTGTTTTGTTTTGTGCCTCTTGGCTTTTCTCCTTACCATACAAATGACTAGAAAGGTTTCATATTACATGTTTTCTTGTCTTAATCTAAGATCCAAGGGTTTTATCCTTGCTTCAATCTGATCTGTTAGTTTTAAGATCAGACATAAAAAGCAGAAATTTAATTCAAATTCAGACAAATAGACACAGCATATACCCTGGGAAAACCCTCCACTTGAGGGAGAAAAACCCAGCAACAATATATCACTTATATATTGAATGTAAAACAATGATCTCTTTTACAATGAGGCCGATAATGAGGCCAAACACAGCACCAAAGTGATGCGATATCTAGAGGATAATACAACTTCTTCTATGATGATATAACAGCCTCCTTATAGTCTTCAATCTGCTCTTGAACAGTTCGCACTTCTCCAAGTATTCGCACTTCTATAAGAATTCACACTTGAGAAACAAGGAATGGATGAATGTGTAAATTGATGCCATGAATGAATGAAGTGAACTCATATAAATACAAGGTGAGGAAGAGGTCGCACCTCTTCATGAACAAGGTCGACCACTATATGAAATTGTATTTACAAATAATGGTGCGAATTACAAGGAGAGTCGGCCCAAAATGAAATATAATACTTTGCCAAGTGAAGTGCCTCTTCACTTCAATAAATGAATAGCCGTTAGGCTATATGAATTTATTGTTCACAACATGGCCGAAGTCTGTAGCCCGAAGCTACAACATCAACACTCCCTCTTAGCTAGGGAGAAATACTTCTGATACACATAGTCATGGAATCTCTCAACATGACACCCACAATGGCTACACCCATGTGTGGAAAGGAACATATCACGGAGTCACTCAACGTGATATCAACCATCATGGCTACTCCCATGTATGGCGAAGCATATGTGCACAAGTGCCCATCACGGAATCACTCAACGTGATGCCGTCATCTCATCATGATGTTCACCATGGCTACTCCCAGAGGGTGAATAAACACAAGTACAAGAAAATCATCACGGACTCTCTCACGTGATATTGTCATGGAGTTACTCAACATGACATCCACCATGGCTACTCCCAGAGGGTGGAAACAAGGGCTTTCACCTCAAATTTCTCCATCACAGAGAAAGATGCATTAACAAGGGCTTACACCTCAAATTCCTCCGTCTTAGAGGACAATGCATTAACAAGGGCTTACACCTCAAATTCCTTCGTCTCAAAGGAAAATGCATTAAAGCAAATCACTGATGCTGAGTCTCCCTCTCAGCTAGGGCTTCACTCTCCACAACTCCAAGCTTGTCTCGAAAGTGCACAAACTTTTCTTTGGAGAGAGGCTTGGTGAGAATGACTGCCGTCTGCTCATCAATGCAAATGTATCTCAACTGGATGGCTTTCCTCAATACCATTATATCTCTAATGATTGTCCAAACAATCCTACAAAGAGCTTTCGAAGCCACACTGCTTCTCGAGTTGCCACACAAGTTGCAATATACTCGGCCTTTGTGGTGCTTAGTGCCATTGAAGCTTGCTTCCTGCTACACCAGGAGATCATTGCAGACCCCAAACTGAAGCAACATCCAGAGGTGCTCTTCCGATCAGTAACACACCCTGCCCAATCAGAATCAGAATATCCATGCAGCTTCAAGTCCACACCGAAAGAATATCTCAGGCCATACCCAATTGTGCCACGCAAGTATCTCATGATATGCTTTGCTGCAACTAGATGTATTTTCCTTGGTTCACACATGAATTGACTAAGTGCACTCACTGCATAGCAAATATCTGGTCTAGTATTGACTAGATACATTAACGATCCAATCAACTGCTTGTACATAGTAGGATCCACCAGATCTGAACTAGCTGTAGCCTCTTTTAACTTCTGAAAATTGGTTTCCATAGGTGTAGACATGGATTTGCAATTCATTGTGCCAAATCTCTTCAAGATGTCTATTGTATACTTCCCTTGACTCAGAATGATCTCATTAGGCCTCTGCCATACTTCTAAACCAATGAAGTAATGCATGTACTTAAGATCCTTCATTTCAAATTCAGAAGCCAACTCCTTCTTGCATTTGATAATGAGGTGTTCTTCTCCAGTAAGAAATAGATCATCAACATAAAGAACCAAGATCAATGCTTTGCCATCAGTTGGTTCTAGAGGCTCAACTAGATCACTATCTTCTTTAGGTTCAGTAGGCTCCCTCTGAATCTTCAAGTACTTGCATCAACCTTTTGACCTCTTCGTCCAAGATTGCCTGCAATGCTTGCCTTAGAGAAATGTTTTCCCGCGCACACCTCTGATATTGTAGAGAGTTCAGGATTGCCCTCCTCGACCTCATCCCAAATCACTCTATTCTGAATAGGTTTGCGGAGCTACCAATGTCAAATCCAAATTGATTATCTTGTGCAATTTTGTTCTCAGCAGCTGAAGAGGTCTTCCAAGGACTTTATCATTGGCCTTGCAACACTGCAACCTTCACTTCATCTTAGTGAGTCACAGAACTCCCTCTTGATCCCTGCCTCAGAGATTGCAAAGAAATCCTCTGGAAGTGAAATCCTATCATTGATAGATCTCAGAATCCTTTTTCTCGATCATCCTCTCAACTTGAGCCTTGAATCCTTGGATTTTAACTCCCTCTTTGAAGTAACTGATCACAATGATAACTTGAATAGGTTCTTCCTCTTCAAAAGATGTCTCCAGCCACCAACTCAGTCCCATGGCTGCAAGTTGTGACTCCATGCTTGATCATTTGTTCGGTCGGCATGACTTCCTCACAAGATGCTTGAAGCTCTTCCTGTTTGTGCAATCTCTCATTACCCTCTTGCTCTTCAATCCGTCCTGGAAGCGTTTTAGAGAGAGATTACTAACAGTTTATAACTATTCCAAAGAAGTATCAAGGCTAGAATCATACAAGATTTACTACCTAAGTTATAGCATGAATTAATGACTACATAAAAATTCATGAACAATATTAAATTAGGAAATGCTTATCTCTTAATTGATTTGGTTGCAACCATTTTGCAACTCGATCTCATCATTCATTAGCAGCTTGAACTGTCCAACAGTTAAGCTTTTGACTTGGCACATTTCCCAAATATGAATCGCCTTTATGTCTTCAGCAAATTAAGGTTTTCAAAAGAAACCCAACTGGCAATGGTACTGCACTACATGAATCACTGGAAAGTGATACAGACTGAACCCATCTTAGCACTGTTGAAGCTTGGAGTCATATTTCGATCCTCAAACTTGATATGATTCTCAAGCATATGTCAATCTTGAGGTCAGAAGTAAATAGCGATCTTTTCCCATTCTGTTCTCATGACTGCCATGCATAGTTCAACACCTCCTGAAAATGGCGATTATCTGTGGCTGCACAACTTACAGCTTTGGCGCAGGTATTAGGGAAAGTCTAGCAAGTGTTGAAGATAGTGACTGCCCAGCATTCCTTATGCGCCCAACAACGACAAATAACTTCACACCAATTTGGAATAACCACGACTGGAGGATGGTGTTGCCAGTTATAATGCAGCCACACCTTGTAAATACATGCACCTAGCCCTAGCACACTCGACCAACATTCTAAACCCGTCCAGAATAGTGTTCACACCTAGCAGACAGTTTCCAAAGGTTCCACAACTACCTGCAACTTCCCATGACTTCATCCAAGGGCTCATGCCTGAGCTAGTATTGTTATGCCTCCTTCAGCAATATACAATATGCTCTTATAAAATATAACCACAGAAATACACGCCCAACAATGATAATTAGACTAGTAACTTTACTCAAGGCAAATACTCCGTATCAATATCAAAGTCGAGCATAAAGGAATATAGCTAGACTATGGATCTCATATCTCCCAGATAATAATAAACACTAGCAGCGCTGTAAATGTACTACCCTGTCACTTCCAATATTTATCTATACATACCTCCAATTGTCCTGCTCAAAGCTCACTCCCGATTCTTGAGAAAAGAGGCTTGGTCGACGCATGACTCCCGCACTAGGGTGATCCTTGATGATCTCTAGTCCAAAATCTCTATGTAAGCTGAGAGCAGTCTGAGAGGTGACGCGAACTAGAGTTGGAAGAAATACGGGATTTCCAGATACCCGACTTTTAGTATTCGCAAGTGGTGAGTCTTCAGAATGGTGCGCCAAGATGTAGATGAGGTCGCTTGACCTCCGTCATAATTTGCTTGAAGATGAAGGGCCAAAGAAGGTGATTTCCTAGCGCTGTGATGACACCGGACAGAGATCGGAGGCTCTTCCTAGATGGCATGTATGCTTGCTTCCACCATGATATTGTTATCAGCCTGAATGCAACAATGAAACATCACCATTGTGACCAACACACATCAAGCCCAATGCTGTAGGCCAGCTTATCTCATTCACAGCTTTGCCCAGACCATATCTTCTTCAGACTGCTTAATAAATCTGATCGGATCTTTTCTTAGACCCGCTCTGATACCATGTTAGTATTAAGATCAGATATAAAAAGCAGAAATTTAATTCAAATTCAGACAAATAGACACAACATATACCCTGGGAAGACCCTCCACTTGAGGGAGAAAAACCCAACAACAATATATCACTTATATATTGAATGTAAAACAATGATCTCTTTTACAATGAGGCCGATAATGAGGCCAAACATAGCACCAAAGTGATGCGATATCTAGAGGATAATACAACTCCTATGATGATATAACAGCCTCCTTATAGTCTTCAATCTGCTCTTGAACAGTTCGCACTTCTCCAAGTATTCGCACTTCTATAAGAATTTGCACTTGAGAAAGAAGGAATGGATGAATGTGTAAATTGATGCCATGAATGAATGAAGTGAACTCATATAATTACAAGGTGAGGAAGAGGTCGCACCTCTTCATGAACAAGGTCGGCCACTATATGAAATTGTATTTACAAATAATGGTGCGAATTACAAGGAGAGTCGGCCCAAAATGAAATATAATACTTTGCCAAGTGAAGTGCCTCTTCACTTCAATAAATGCAATAAATGAATAGCCCTTAGGCTATATGAATTTATTGTTCACAACATGGTGGAAGTATGTAGCCCGAAGCTACAACATCAACACGATCTAGCATCAACAACTCAACATGGTAGAATTTAAAAATTCAAGCAACATCTTTAGTGGAGCTACATGCTTAGATAGTTCAGATGGAGCAAGTCACTAGGTATGGTTGGCGAGTCCTAGTTGTATATCATTATTCCAAGTAATTGGGAATATCTTGTAATAAAACAATGTGATAGAAGTACCATGTTGCTCACAAAGGCAATGTCCAATGGTTGATGATAATTTCTGCTTTTACATTTTGGGCTGTCTCAAAATGAAACTATATATGTTCTAAGTAATTGGGAATATCTTGTAATTCAACACTGTGTCAGAGATACCATGTTGCTCATAAAGGAAGTTTCCAATTGACTAATGATAATTTCTGTTTTTACATTTTAGGCTGTCTTAAAATGAAACTACACACACCCACAATGGAATTATTGCCGAGTTGTAGGAGTCTTATGAAAATTAGTGATACAGGTAGCCAATAGTTGTTTAGATTGGGATAGCCATTTTGTTACTAGAATGATGCCTTTCTTTCAACCTCTATGTGCTTCAAGCTGTACTTGATGATGCATCTACTTGTTAGTGTGGATTTGGTTATAAAACTGTTTATAAGATAGCAGGAAGAGCGTCAGAAGCAAATACCATTTGAAAGTTTTGACATTTTCTATATAATTCTTAAGTTGAAAAGATTTCATTTATTAGGATCAATTTGTTATGGTCCTAATATGATATATTCCTAAGTATAATAAGGATAAGCACTTGTGGCATGCATAACCCTAACATAAATATTAGTTAATACACTAATCTCTCTTAACTAGGATGAAGGGGTATGTCCTTGCATATTTAAGCTTATAAATACGGAAGAGAACTCTCTCCCATATCATCATATCATCAAATATTGAATTCATATCATATTATATGGTTATTGGAGGTAACCCCCTCGAAGTGGTCTGCTATATTTTTGACTTTTTACAAATATTTCCAAGAAATATCATAACAAGTGGTATTAGAGCACGATTTGGGCCAACATTTTGTTTCCACCATAACTTCCAAACTAGTGCAAATTTGGATCTGATTTTTTTTGGGTTTTGAGGTATGCATTAGATAAGCTCTCAAAATAATTTCAGACTTTTAAGGTATATTTTTTAAAAGTTATTAATATTTTATGTCTTTTCATTAATTTGCTTTGTAGGCCGCAATTTTCAGATTTTTTTTTTAAATTTACATATTTGGAAAGATTTAAAAAAATTTAGTTAGGTTTAGTTCTTTGTAGTTTAGTATTAGAAATAAAATAAGTTATTTAATTTAGTGGTCAAAGTTTAGTCAAAACTTTTATTAATTTGCTCTATAGACTGCAATTTCTGGATTTAAAAAAAAAATTAAATTTTTGGAATGCTTATAAAAAATTAGGTAGTGTTAGTTCTTTGAAATTTATTTTTAGACAAAATATATTCCTTAATATAGTGGTCTAAATTTGGTCCAAACTGAAACATCAAATTTTCTCTCACACCAAATACCTTCCTACCTTAATAAATCTTAAATAAAAAACATAATTGAAGCCATATCATCTTTGGGATTAGAAGACCTTTCTACACATGCAAAATATAAGAACTCGTTTTATTTTCCACCACCTAAAATTGAGGAAAGAATTCCACAAGGACATGAAACAATGATACATTTCATTTAAGATTAATTGTTTGACCCATTTGTAAAATCCTTAAATGGGGGTTTAGATAGGTTTATGAAGGAATTATTATGAGAATTAAAGTCTCAAAAAAACCACCAAGGTGGGTACAACCCTAATAAACCAAATCAAAGGATAGGAGAACTTTTTCAAGGTCAACAGTTATACCTACCAAGAATAAACATTCATGAATTTGATGGTAGAAATATAATTTCATGGATAAGCTGCATAGAACAACAATTTAAACTTCACAGTATACCAAATAATGTCATGGTTGACATAGCTTTACTATATTTCGAATTAGGACCTCACCATTGGTACCAATGGAAGATGAGTGATAGACAAGGACAAATGTTTAGTTGGCAAGAATTTAGTAAAGAATTAGCAACGTTCTATGAGCAACCATGCATTGGAAGCTATTTTAGCCAGCCAAAATATTTAAAACAATTAAGATATGTAGCTAAATATAATGCTGAGCATTTGAGATTGGCACTTAGAGCTCCTGAGGTGACACCTTACCAAAGGCTACAATTGTACATCAATGGACTTAAGGGCCAAATTAAACATGATGTTCGTTTGTTGGAACCTTGTACAATTAGGAAAGCTATACAACAAGCATTGGATATTGAGAAACAAAACACCACCAAAGGTGAAACCATGAGAGTAAATAACAAAAACATGACTAATCTTACTACCAAAAACATGGACAAATTCTTTAACGTAAGAGAAATTAGTAAGCTCTCTCATTAACAAGAGATAGAGAAAAGAGAAAAAGGCCTATATTGGAATTGTGATAGCAAATGGTCAAGGAGTCATAAGTGTTCCAGTAGTGAGAAAAATTATGAGGTTGAAGAAGAGGGAGAAGTACTTACAAAAGAACTAAACATAAAGCTTAAGAATGAGGATTCCAAGGAAAAATAAAGCACTTCTATATCCCTACATGCATTGAATGGAACAAATGCACCACAAGCACTCAAAATAATTGGTAATATAAAAAAGAAAAATGTGAAGGTGTTAGTAGATACTAGTAGTACACATAACTTTATGAATAAAAGATTAGCTAATGAGCTCAATTGTTTTGTTTATCTTGTCTTTAGTTTTCAAGTCATGATAGCTGATGGGAAACAAATACCTTGTGGTGGTAAATGCCGTCATATAAAAATCTCAATTGGAAATTATCAACTAGATTCATAAATGTTTTCTATCTCTATTAGGTGAGTGGATGTAGTTTTGGGTGTGCAATGGCTTAAACAATTAGGATCAATATCATTCAATTTTCAAGACTTATCTATGGCTTTTAGGATACATGGGAAAAAGTATGAAATTTTAGGAATAAAACCACCACCAAGTGAAATCGTTAGCTCCCATAGGATGGAGAAATTAATCATGAAAGGTTCTTATAATATAGGGGCACAATTACATTTTAGAGAAGCAAGAGATATGATAACTCAAGATCAACCAAAAATTCAAGAGGTTATTGAACACCATCAACAAGTATTTCAAGAATTCAAGGTTGTACTGTAATGTCCCCATTTTAGCCATATGCTCTTCTGTGACTGATAGTCTATTTTCGGAAGCCTGTAAGCTAGTTAGAAGTGGAAATTAGGGTTTCCTATTTTGTAAGAGGTTTCTAATGCATTTTTGAAGGTTTGCATATGAGAGTTTCTGATGCATGTCTGGTGGAGCTTTCTGGGTTTTTGGAGAGCTTTGGAATGTTGTAACATGCATCTCCGTCTGACAACCTTTCTCGACACTTACTATTTTTAGCTTGCACGTTGGAGTTTCGAGATTTGGATTGCAGATTCTTTCTGGGTTTTCAGAGAGCTTCGCAGTGATATGACATGCAAATGCGGTGGGCAACTTTCCTGAATTTACTATTTTTAGTAAGTTCTATTTTTGGCAGTGTCCTGATTGGCAGCAGTTCAGTGTGTTTTCCACTTCGAGCAAAGCAGTTGAGTATGTGTGGTTTTTGGCTTTTGAGGTGCATTTTTGGAGGATTAAATTATTTAAGTCATTAAATATTATATTTCCATGTTGGCCCCTTGGCCTAGAGATATGACTTAATGTTGTTTTAAAATGTGGTATTGGAGGGTGGACACCACATTATGAGGAGATTAAATATTTTAATGTTCATTATGTCTCCTCAAGACTTGGACGCCTAGGGAAAAGGTGAATTAAATGTTTTAAAGATTAAAATATTTCAAAAGTGAAATGGGGCATCCCTTTTGGAGGGAAATGTTGGAAGCTGAATGGTCACCTCAAGTTCTTTATAAGCAGGCCTTTGCTCATTCATTATTCATCCATTATCTATCATATCGAATTGTTGCCGGAATGGCTTCAGGTTTATGGCTTCAAGGAATGCATACCTCCTAGCAAAGATTCAAGGATTCAGTTTCGTGTTTGAAAGATAACACCTAGCTGGATATGAGATTGCTTCTCATTCAGAGATTGCAGATGGAGCATCAATGTTGAAGTTTTTGGTGATTTTGTTTGTTTTCAGGTTGCTGGTCAATGTGTGGCTGAAGGAGATTTTCATTCATAAATCATTGAGTGATTCTGTTTTGCTTATGGGTATTGGCTCAATTCATTTCTATGCTATAGGCGCCACTAGTTGCTAAATTTCAGATTTTATTTCAAAGCATTGAATTTACTAGGTAGGTCGCCCTTCTCCATGGGCCATACCTTCTCTCATGAACAACGTTGGGAGTTGTGCCTTGCATTTTATGGGAGTTTTTGAGTGGTTTATCTTTTGCTGGTTGGTCGCCTTGCTTCTAGTGATTATATGCTTTCAATTTTAGGTGATTTGGTGAAGTTCCAAAGTAGATATGAGCATTTGAGCATTTGAGTGATTGCATAGTTTGCTGGTCTTTATATCAGACCTGGACATTTCCATTCCATGCTATGTTTCCTTGGTATTTCTATTCATATTTGTAATGGGAGATATAGTGTGATCATTGCAGTTGATTTGGAGCAGATTTCTATTGCAAATCATTGTAATAAACTCATTGTAATTGCTGGTTTCAGTAGTATTGAATTAGTCTCTTTTATTTCAATTGTATCTTATTATTTCACCCATTGAATAAGTGGAGAATCCCCACTGCTTAAGTGGATGCCTGCTGAAAAGTGGATGCCTACTGTTAGCGGATGATTTGCTCTTTCATTGTAATAATTTCCCCCCACTGAATAAGTGGTAGTGTGGAATCTTCATGGTCAGATCACCGCCTGTCTTTCCATTTCCAGCCTTGTAATTCAATTCAATTTATTGCTAACGATCCCATCACCATATGCTATCACCTTGCCTTCAATAGGACCTTGGTGAACATTCTTGGTGAAGGTTACTTTCAAGCTGATTACCTTTTGGGAGCTAACGCTAATCATTGGTGATTGTGCTGGATTTGTTGTCAAAAAATTGGGAAAAAACTAAGGGGCATATTTCATGTACCTCTAATTGGACACCATAATCATGACATTGAATTAATACCAAGAAGCATTGTTCATCCCCCAAAAATCCCTATTTATCCCCTATACTTATGCTTAACAGAAAGGATGATCCATGGAGAATAGTCTCACATTACAATAATCTAAACAAGATCACTCATAAAGAAAAAATTCATATTCCTATTGTTAATGAATTGGAAGATAATAAAATCTATGTAAAAAAATCTAAATGTGTCACTTAAAGGTGTTAATATGAACCCTAAGAAGAGAGGATTTTGGGTCTAACAAGATACCATAGAATAACTTTTCATACCTATCATCCTATAAAGAAACATTTCTTTTGTGAAGTGTCATGCCCTCCAAATTACAACACAAAAAAAAAAAGAAGCATTGAAATACGCATAAATAAAAATAAAAAATAACAATATAAATATAAAAAAATATAAATGTAAATGTTTTGATTAGAATAAAACTGGAAGGGCCAGTACTTGTTATAGAGCAGCCATAGAGGCAGAGAGAGGTGGCTCATGAAAAGTGAGTCAACAAAAAACAAGACTCACTAGAAGTGAGCTTGGAGAGAACAACACAAAAACTATGCTTTTGATCGAAGCATAGAACCGGTTACAAAATCACTCCTGCAGCAAAAAGGCAGTAACAACAAGAAATCGACTCAGAAAAAACCGTACTTCTGAGATAGGATAGACCCAGTAGAAGCCAATAGCTTCCAAAACCCAACAGTCACACTACCAAAGGGGCAAGACCAGGAACTCTACACCAACTACTCTCCATCTCAATAGGGGAGAAGAAGAAACTCTGAGCTAAGGGTAGAAAACCCCTAGCAACCATTCTAGCTTTTTCAATATAGGAGAAGCTGAGAGAGAAGCAAAACCCAAGCCAAGTTGACAAGAATAATCTCTACCTCAATAGGAGACAACCCTGCTCAAAAGGGGAAGTCGGACAAAGAGCCAAGGTAGAAAACCCAACAACACTTGCAAGCCTGAGAGAGAACAGATGTAGCTCTCCTCGAAGAAGCTAAACCCTCCAAAACCCAAGAGAGGGTTCGAACACCAGCCCAAAGGAGAACAACACCACCCCCAAAAGGAGCAACCAAACTCGGGATCTTTAAAGGCCAAGATCCAACACAAATTCAGGAGAACACCATCATGAAGATGAAGATCGACAACACTACTCAAAGAAATCCCAATCATAACCCCCGAGAGGGCAGAAAACAAGGAGGTGACAAAGACAACACCCTGCAACTTAATAGCACTAAGAGCCCCCAAGGCCGGGCAAACAACCACAAAACCCACAACATCGCTCCAACAGTGACAAACATGGTAGAAAGAGAACGCCTCCTTCAAGGCCAAAAGACCCAAATCCTCTAAGGCAAGCCAGGAGCCCTGCAACCACAACATGCCTCTATTCATAGGGAAGAATAGACCCCCACAAAGCAAGCAAATTGAAACACCAATAACCAAAACAATCGTGGTAAGAAACAAGACAGAGTCCCCCACAAAAACACCTCCAACCTAGGCCACCAAAAAGTCCTAGGGGCTAGGATAAAACAGGGGCCAAGAGGTCCCAAATAGGCTAGCAGACCCAATGATTTGCACAAAGCTCTCAAGGGCACACCAAAACTAGGCAATAACAGATCCAATGGAAGGCAAAAAGCACTCAAAATCCCTCTACAACTGAGCAAAAGAACCCGAGAACAGGTGGACCAGAACAACTCGAGGCCACCCACGAGCTCCCACGCAGACCCTCAAAACAGGGGAGTTGACCAAAGCAATAGACCCACTGCCAACAGCAATGATGAGCACATACATCAAACCAGAAGTCGGTTTGACCACTATAGTAGGAACAATGCCCATAGCCTTGCTAAAAACAAGCCCAACAAATCTGGAGCCAGACATCGCCGCAACCAAAGCAAGGGAGACCAAAGCAGTAGAATCCTTCTGCAGGAAAAAAGCAGATAGAAGCTACAGAAGCCTCCTTGATCGTGCAAGACACAACCAAAACAGGCTTGCAAATGCCAAAGCAGCGTAACGCCCAAGGGAAAACATCTTCATCTTTAGATTCATCATCCGCATCTCCATCTTCCCCCGTAGTTTCAAAATCGCCTCCATCGCAAGTTTTCCCGTCCGCCTCCATCTCTTTTATCCTATATAAATGTAAATGTTAACAATTTAATATTATTATAATTATAATTATTATTATAATGTAATACTAGAAATATTAAAAATATATAAATAAAACTAATATAGAAAATAAATATGATAAAATAAGGAAACATGTAATATATTAATATAGACATAAGCAGCTAGTGATGAGTAGAAAAGCATCGGCTATAATTAAGAGGCACCGATTCATTTTCAAACACAACCATTATATTTGTTAAGACAACAAAGGCATCGATTAAAGAAAAGTTAGTGGTTTTAAGAGGGCAGCGGTTGGTAAAAGGTAGGGATTAAAGAAAGGATGCATCCTTTGCAAAGGATGCAATGACCATTAAGGATGTGACTACTCACCCTCCATGAGAGGTATATAAGGAGGGGAAACATTTTCTTGAGAATATTACTGGATATAACAGCAGATATCATAATAGATTATGATCATTGAATCATATATAGAAATAAATCTGCACTCTGAAAAGCAAATTGGGAATAAAGGAAAATAGGCAGAACAAAGAGATATATACAGTTCTTAAAGAAGTAAATATAGATTTGAAAAGGAGATATAAACGGAACAAAATTAATAGTTAAGTATAATATAATTGTATATATATATATATAAATAAATAAGTATATATACGTATATGTATATGTACATATATGTGTATGTACATATATATATATGCTCATACAATAGTGATTATTGTAAATTTAGAAACTAATTAGTAATATATATATATTATATTCGATTATGCAATAATGATTCTTACAACAATTATTGAGCCTTATAAGTAATTATGATTCTTCAATATAAATGTGGATAATAGATTCTGATTCGTTTGATTTACACCAAGCAATCATATGGAGGAGAAGAGGAAATGCAAGAGCAGATACGAGATTACCATCTAAGTAGACCACCACATGCTGGATGTCCAATGTGCTTGCCATTGGTGGCCAAGGGGGTGAGTGTCCACTCTTGGGCTTAGATAGGGGGATTTCTGGGCACCCTATTGCGATTTCCTTTCCAACCTCTACGACGGTTGATTGTGGAGAAATCACAAGTCATGAATAAGAAGATATGAATAGGGAGGGTAGATACAAGCACCCCACTAAGTAGACCACCCCACGCTGGATGTCCAACGTGCCTGCCACTTGGGGCCAAGAGGGTGAGTGTCTGCTATTGGGCTTAGTGTGGGGTTTGCTTTGGGCCTAGTGTGGGGTTTGCTTTGGGCCAACCTATCATTCTCCCTCATTCAAATCTATTGTGATTGAATACTAAAAATAAGTATAGATGTAACATGGCTTATCTAATGAGTTATGATGATTTTACCTATTTGTACTCATATGTGCAAGTATTAACCCTAATAGAAATGATCAGATTTATGAATCTAAATCAGAATTTATCTTGTTAAAAGGCATTTAATTGGTAAGTTATATCTTTGGCTCTATTACAATTCTCCTTTTAATGAAATTTGTGATTCTAGGGCAAGATTTAGGGTAATTCCCAAATAGGGGACTTTACATGAAGGTATTAAAGTGAATGACAAAAAAATTGGGGTGGAATCTTGATAGGCCAACAAAATAAAAAGGAAACAATAAATACTCCAGGCCTCTTACAAATATTAGGCATTCCAATACAACATTGGGTAGAAATATTAATGGAATTCATTATGGGATTGCCAAAGTCAAATAATCTTGATGTAATCTTGCTTGTTGTGGATAGACTCATTAAGAATGCATATTTTGGTGGACTTTGTCGTCTATTTTTACTAATGATATGGAAAAAGTATTGATACAAAATATACAAAAACTTCATGGAATTTTCAAAATCAGTTTGCAAAATAGAGCCACCTCAAAATTCCTAACTAAGGGGAAGAATTTTCCAATTGAAGATGTAACATAGAATGATGAATGATTTATATAAAAGATTTTAGAGTTTCTAAGCATTGAGGGCAATGCTTTTCTGAAGGGGAAGGGAATGTTATGGTCCTAATATAATATATTCCTAAGTATAATAAGGAGAAGCACTTGTGGCATGCTTAACCCTAACATAAATATTAGTTAATACACTAATTCCTCTTAACTAGGATGAAGGGGTATGTCCCTACATAGTTAAGCCTATAAATATAGAAGAGAACTCTCTCCCATATCATCATATCATCAAATATTGAATTCATATCATATTATATGATTATTGGAGGTAACCCCCTCGAAGTGGTCTGCTATATTTCTGTTTTTTTACAAATATTTTCAAGGAATATCATAACACTATTCAGATCCAATTCTTTTCAGAGTTGATCAATAGTGACAAACTTAATGTAGAGACCCAACCCAACAAATCACTGAGTTACCACACAATTAACCATAAATTACCAATTTTTTTATGTCTACATATATAAAATCAAAAGCATAGTGCACAACATAATAAGAAAGGATGTATATAATACTCTGACTTAATTTCAACTGCACAACATCTCATAAGCAGTATAACTGTCATATTCAGATTTCATACATTTTTATAAGCTAAAAAATTATTCTCAACACATAATCTTTTAGTAGGTAACTCATATGGTAGTATCCATATCACAAGAAGAACAGCCAATACAATATTCCACACACATCACTTATTTCATCCACATATCCATGGGCATAATCAAACTCTCATCAAATGACAATTCAAAATTCAAATCTTAAGTCCACATCACAATCAAACACACCTTAAATACACATCACAGGTATTCACATAGTGAGTGCGAAATCACCCAGATGGGAAGAAAACTCCACACTAAAAAATAATCAACATAATCTCTAGCACAACCAATAAACGACGACATAATTCTCACAACAATAAAAGGTATGCCATTCAAACCATAAGCAATAAAATAATTAACTCAACAATAAATAATATGAATCACGGGACAGTGACCAATAAACAATAAACAATAAACAATAATCAACAATCAATAAATGAACTATAAAATATAAATTGTAAATAGTTGAGTGTTATATATTGTGGGGCTTAGGCAAGAGAGGGTATGTGTTTGGATCTCATATGAAGATATAGTTGGCTTGTTTCATTTAAGAGTATTGTATGGTGGTGCCCTTCCTCAAGGGTTTGATCTATTTTTGAATATATTGAAGTTTCTTTCTTTTTTCTTTTGCCAGTTTTTGTGAAGTACTGTTTAAAGCTTAGCTTGAGCTTTCAGTATGCTGGTTGACTACAGACTAAATTAATACCCAAACAATAAAAACAAGTCATTGGAAAATGAAATCTGGCTATCAAATGTCATCTCTTTTAAACAAGCTTAGAAATTATACCACCATAACATTTTTAGTGACTTTACTAGTAATGAAGATTTATCATAATGAAAAACTCTAAGCTAAGAAAAATATAACTTCCAAGGAAAAGATTTTATGCACATCAATATCAAATTAAGTCCTCCTGGAGTCCAAATTGCTTTTTAGCCAGTGAAAATATGCCTACTTGACCATCAAGCTTTCTCATGAAGTTAAATTCTACATGCTTAGCTAGTAAATTTTTTATAGTGTGATTGAGATGGTAAGAGTTTAACTGGTTGAGAAAGGGAGGAAAAACAATCAGGGCAGCAATGGAGAAGGTAGAGGGTTTTATTCCTCTTTTCAAAGCACTAGTGGAAAAATGGAGTGTTCCCTTTGGGTTTTTGATTGCTTTCAAGGCAGACATAAAATTGAATTTCAAAAATATGGTTTCGTCTGAGCCACAAGTTTTGATAGCTCTTGATAATTTTCTTATAATGACGGAACAAGTTTCTTCTTTTACGAATCCTAGTGAAACTAGATTGGAGGGTCTCCTATAATGGAGTTATCCCAAATAGAAGAAGGCAGAGATATGAGGCTCTCCCAACAGTATCCCTTGAAACATATGCTGATAGTGAGATAGGCAATTGACTTTAGCTTAAGAATTGGTGTTGCAAAGCTGCAGAAATCCATCTTTTAATTGATTAGATCAGAAAGAGATCAACCTGGAAACAGAACATCTTTGCAGGAATATGTTAATCTGTAAATTCATTTTCAAGTGCTCCAAGGAAAAATATCTCATGCCTTGGATTAAAGATCACTGGACGATAAGCAATATTATGGAGATAAGAATAAGAATAGGGGGCCTTTCCATGGTTATCTTTGAATTTGGAAGAAAATAGGGCCACAATTTTTGAATGGGAGTCAAGGTTTTTGGTGATGGTCTGGCTTGTTTATGATCGTATGGCTTGTGTCTTTTTGATTCCTTCACAAGAAAACTGAGGATGACTGCATTCTGGATTAGGTTGTATAATCTACCTATCCACATTTGAACCGATTCTATCTTGTCTAAAGTTGGCTCCAGTCTAGTTAGAGTTTTTTGCAGCTTGACAACTACTACCAGCAATCTTTGCCTTGACACATATTTGTGTTCAGGCAGATCTCATAAAGCTGCTTCAAAACAAATATGGTTGAAATCTTTAAAAGTGTCAACTTTTTAACAATTAATGGAGTATGAAATGGTGTTCTTTTGGACCCTGATTTGTTACGTTCATTGGCCTTTGGCAAGCCCCAAGGGACTGTCACAAGACAAATTTGCAAAAGTCAATATCGGATGAAGAGGGGTTTCACTGAGTTAAACAATAAAAAGAACATTAGTAAACATTGCTAGTACATAATCAAACCAGAAAAGGAAAGGTACTCCGTAGGGCCAAAAACATGAGTCCATTATTTTTGGAGTTATAGGAAGATGAAGTCAATGCTATGCCAGAAGTTCCATTAGAGGAATGACATGTAACTGAGATTATGAGAAATGAGACTATATGCA
Organism: Sequoia sempervirens; assembly: GCA_007258455.2. NCBI lineage: Eukaryota > Viridiplantae > Streptophyta > Pinopsida > Cupressales > Cupressaceae > Sequoia > Sequoia sempervirens. Next base: position 20,966 of record VDFB02331346.1, on the reverse strand, counting down.
GGAAGCTCCAGTGCTGGTGAGCCCAGTAGCCAACAATAGTGCAGTAGGGGACCTCCCTGATTCTCCAATGGACATAATCAGCTATGAGATTCAAAATCAATATCATGGTTAGTAAAATGAATGTGATGAAGTGTTGGTTCTGAATATGGATGGCAAACGAAATCAACCTAAAGTTGTTAGCATCTTTGGGTTTTAATGCCATCATTCTTACCATGGGTCTGTAGGGGTGTATGCAATATGGTGGAATAAAGTTGAAAGCAACAGTTTCAATGTTATATATTGACCAAGAAAATCTTGGTTAAGGGAAGCACGGAGAGTTTGAGGATGATGCTATTAAGCAAAAACATAATGCATATTTTTGGGAATGGCAAGCAAAAAGATTTGGAGCACCATTAAACCGTTTTGTCTCAATCATTTGCCCCATGTGCTTGCATAAAATGAGGTTGGTAACATTCGTATGGTGTTTTTGAGTGCTTCAGAAACTCTGTAAATTTAGTTAGGAATGTTTCTAGGAGAAACAGATATTTTCGATGTCTGTGTTATATTTTGTTGCTGTAGTATATGTGGCAGCTGCAACAGCCATGTAGAACTTATAAATTTTGATATAACTATCATTTCTTACAAAAAAACATTTCTTGTAATTTTTGAATTGTTCAGTATTTTGCAAACTAAGGTTGGGATTCATTTGTATACTGGAGATTGAGAATTTCTTGCATACTAGTTTTAACAAGTGGTATATCATGTTGTTGTATGATTAACTGATTGTATATTGAAGTTTTGGCTTGGTATAGGGTTAATCATTGGTTACCTCACCATATAGGGCACTAGGTAATCTATTACATGGTCTGTGCATTCCTCTCTATATTGTATGGATGATCCACAATTTAAGCTTTTAACAGGGCTCTTAAGGTTTTGCCTTTTTTGTATTGATGCATGATACCAAATATAAAATTTAGTGTACAACTTGCAAACTAGCGACATTTGAATATATTTTAAAATTTAGTGTTTTTATGACTCTTACAAAATGAGTTTAACTGATGAATTGTGGAAAACATCAGGTCCATGGACCGGAAGCAGACATTGATGCTTTGTGTGTTGGACCTTGTTATGCAACATTGGAGGTAAATCTTATTTTGTGACTTACACCTCTTCTGAGTTGAGAAATTGATTCAGTAAATGTATCTAAGCAGAAAATGGTGTTTTATGCAGGATGATTTTTTTGTTGTATTGTGCAACATGCTTAAGAACAAACCTGGAGTTTCAGAGGTTCAATGTGTAAAGAATGCAAATGTCCCTTTGATGCGGTTTAAATTCACTGGGATTTCAGTTGATCTTGTATATGCAAGGCTTGCTCTCAAAGCTATACCTGAAGTAAGTTGATATTTTTTTGAATTAACATAATGGATATTCCCTCTGATTTTCGGTGCAGATAACACTGCATTGTTTCATTACCTTAAAATTAGAAAAGGTGGTGCAGGTTGTAGGAATATCACAAGATTTGTTAGGTTTGTTTATTGGTTATCCCATTAAAAGTGAAAAAGAAACTGAGGCATATGGATGCAATGTCCTATACAAGGAACCCGTGCTTGATTTGTATCCTAGGTTATGAAAGAATGAGAAGTACTTTTTGATTTGTAGCCTAGATTATGAAAGAAAGAGAAGCATGTTTCAATCTAAACTGGAACAAATTTAATTTTAGATAAAGCATGGCATTTTTAACTGTTTGTGTAGTCTTTAATTGATTTTTCTTGACCAATGGCGATATTTTCTGTGGAAGTTAGTTTAGCAATGTAAGTCCAATTTGCAAGATTTGGGGAGCTGATCTTCTAATGCTATTGACCCTTTCTAGCAATATTGCATGCATGGGTTTATTTTGCCCTTGGTGTGTATGTTGCAATACGTTGAAACAATCTTTAAATATGAGCAGTATGGTAGGCATGGAATGACAGAAAACATGTTAGGTCAATTACCATTTTATTCATAGGTTGTTGGGCTTTCTATTCATCTCTTAAGCATCTCCTCATAGAATCCTTGCAGCAACGGTTTCACTAATTCTTGAAACTTGATTACAATAGGATTCTTCTACTTTATAATGTTGGAGAAACAGTAATGGTTGATCTTTCTATCATAGAAGTGAATCAGAGAAAAGCCATGAAGGGAAATATCTAAATAATCTTATTGTTATCAAATGTTAGAAGGGAAACTATTTTTAGGGAGGATATTGCTCTGAGAATGTGGGAAACTTGTACCCTAACCTATGTGCCCTAAAAAATGGAGTCCCTTTAGCAAAATCATTCTCTATTCTCGGGGACACAGTCCCATAAAATGGGGACTCTAGGGGGACTTCTTGCATCCCTATTTAAGGGATTAGTCCCAATAATGAAGGGGTTCATTTCCTCTCCTAATAAATGAACTACACACACATTTATATATGTATAAATATATATGTATATACATGTACATATGTGTGTATTTATGTAGATGTATATACCATGGCAGAAAAATCATTTGGGGAAAAATCGACAAATCAAAAGTATAAGATTTTTTGAAAAAATCGGGATTCAAATTGGAAAATCCGGATTAAAAAAAAGTATACTATTATTATATTATATTATTATATAAAATCGTTATATTATTTATTAATATATAAAATCGCTATATATGCATATAAATTTTAAACAAAAATGAAAATAAAATAAATAAAAAATTGAAGTAAAATAAAAGGAAAATAGTTGCCGCAAATAGAGTTGACGCCCTGTTGCATGTGCCTTGCCGCACAAGGGCTTAGCCCCTGTAACTTGCACAACCAAAGGTTGCAATCTCGCTACCGTGGCTCCATGGAGGGCCAACGACCACAAAAATTAACTCTGCAACCTTGCTATTGCTGTCCCAAAGTTTTTTGAAACCCTAGCCACACGATTTTGTTAAAAATTGCGATTTAATGGGGGAAAAATTGGCAAACCTTGCGATTTCCAAATTTTAAGATTAATCACGATTTTTTCGCAATTTCTGCTTCTATGGTATATACACATATTTGCATATATGTATATATTCATATAAATATATTTGTGTGTATATGTATATATCTCCATGGAGTTTCAAAACAATTGTACAAGGGAATGGGTGGAGCAAGGACCTTGATTTGGGGACCATGGGGGGAGGATAGTACAAATATAAAATAGTACTTGAAAAATTAGTCATAAAAAAATGTATAAGAAAGAACAATTGAAACTATAAACTACCTAATATTAAATACATTGTATTGAACAATAAAAATGCCAAATCTTAACATATTATTTCAAAATAATGATTACATTCAAAATTCAAATACAATTGGTTAATGGCCCAATGCCTCTAATCATCCCCAAAGTTTGTGCCAAATTTCTCATCATTGGAGTTGTTGGACTCTTTGAGGTCGAGCTTCTCCAAACTAATACTATCCAACCTTGTTTGTGCCACATCATCATTAATTTGTCCTAGGTACTATAGCTCTGCATCCCTTTGGGCTATTGGAATCTCCTTGTACATAAGCGTGTTGCAGTCAATGGAACACAAGATGCTATGTACAACTACAAGTTTCTTTGCCCTTCTAGAGGTAAGTTTGTTGCTCTTAATAGAGTGGATGAAGCTATAAGTAGACTAGTTCCTAGAAGAACTAGAAACTTGGGATAACAAATGAATGGCTACTGTGGTTGTCAAGAATGATGCCTATGCACAGTCCGCCACTAAATTGGGTCCTTCTATGCCATAGTCTCTCCATCCAATTTGGCCTCTTTTGCATATTCTTTAAGACAAGCAAATTTTGCCCACTTAGTAGCAATGATGGAGGCGTTATCAGCATGGTACATCTTCTGAATAGTGTTTGTGAGCCCCGCCTTCACCTTAGCATCTTGTATGGGGATAACTTTACTAGGCCTTTGCGCATACCACTTCAGGTTCAATGCATGGGCAACAAGGGAGTATTATTGAGAAGGCGATTAAGGAGTTGTTAGATATGGGACACATACGACCTGGCTTTAGCCCATTTGGTTCTTTTGTAGTGTTGGTCAAGAAAAAGGATGGTACTATGAGGATGTGCATTGAATTAAGAGCCCTCAACAAGAAGACAATCAAGAACCGCAACCCCATTCCCAAGATCGATGAGTTGATAGATGAGTTTGATAGTGTGGTTTATTTCTCCAATATTGATCTACGGTCAGGGTATCATCAAATAAGGGTCAGCGAAGAGGGTGTGCACAAAACAACTTTCAAGTGTCATTATGGGCATTATGAGTTCTTGGTCATGCCATTTAGGTTGACTAAGACACCTACCACATTTTAGTTATGCATGGAGTGGATATTTATTTTACAATTGAGAAAATTTGTACTAATTTTCTTTGATGACATTTTGATTTATAGCAAGACATGGGAGGATCATTGAGGTACAAATGAGGTGCTTGGTATTCTAGAGCAACGGTCATTTTTTGCCAAGGCATGAAAACGTGAGTTTGGTTTGACTGAGATACTATATCTAGGGCATAAGATTATTGCTAAGGGGTTAGCGCGGATGATGAGAAGATTAAGGCAATCATGGATTGGCCTCCACCTAAGAGTATAACACACTTGAGAGGGTTTCTTGGTCTATGCAGCTATTACAAGAAGTTTGTCAAAGGTTTTTCACAACTAGCAACCTATTGATAGATTTGACAAAGAAGCGAGCCCTCTCTTGGAGTGATTCAACACAAAGAGCTTTTGATAGGCTCAAGGAGGTAATGAGTTCATGTCCTTTTTTGGCTATTCCAGATTTTTCACTTCTTTTTGTTTTAGAGTGTGATGCTTCAAGAGAGGGGATTGGAGCAGTTTTGATACAAAACAAACTTCCTATAACATTTGAGAGTAGGAAACTCAAAGAGTCAAAGAAGAGTTTTCTGTCTATGACAAGGAGATGCTAGCCATTATGCATGCACTAGCTAAGATCAAACAATAGTTGGTTTGTGGAAAATTTGTGGTTCTAATATAATAGTTTGAACTTTGAAGTTCTTCTTCAATTGGAAGGATTTGAATGATACAAAAGTGGGTAAGTAAGCTACAAGCCTATGATTTTGACATTGAGCATGTCAAAGTAAAGAATAATGTTGTGGCTAATGTGTTATCTAGGAAACCTTATTTGTGTTCCATGATTGATTTATTTGCTGATCAAAATGTTTCTATAATATTTGAGTATGCCAAGAACACACTAGCTATTGATATTTTGGATGGCAAGCTACAAGATGACAGGTACAAGGTGGTTGATGAGCTCATCCTTTATAAGGACCAGGTACATCTTGTTCCAGAATCAAAGATGAAGGAGAAAATCTTGAGGGCATGTCATGACACACCACTAGCTAGTCATTTGGGGTACTACAAGACATATAAGTAGGGAGGACTGTCATGTCATGTCAAATATATATAACGAAAAGAAAATAAAATAAAGAAATAAAAAAATTAAAATGAATCAAACAAAAAAAAATATAAAATCAAAATTTGAAAATTCAAAAAAGGTGCCAAGGATTGGGCCCATAAGCCCTTTATGGGAGGCATGCTTGTAAGCTTCTTGAATGGCAGTATAGGTAGGAATTTTTGGCATAATTTGCTGACATCTACATCTAATTTTAAATACCAGTTACTGCAAGGATGGAAACCTAGGCAGTACTAACAGGTTATAATGAAAACCCTAGCCTGTAAGTCATCATTTCCATTAGACCTGTCAATCTCTTGATCAAATCATTTGTTTTCTGCACAGGTTTGGGGGAGTTAACATCTGGTTTCAACATCATTCTGGATAGGTGAGCACATAGATCAATCCCTTAGGCTGTAGGCCATCCAATTGCCAACTAGAAGGTGATCAGCAACAGTAGATCCAGGAGCGCAGGTGTGTTTTTAGGTTTATTGCCCATGGTTAAGACAAAATCTAGATGATGAGAGAGTACAGCGGCTCAAGGAACAGGTTTTGCATGCAATACCCAGCATACGGTTCATTTCTCCAGGCAGCGGCATTCCTTATCACTATCACTGTGATATTCCTTCCTCATGCCATCCAGAGAGCACCCTCTTTTTTTCTTAGCACAACACCCTACATTACAGAGGCACTGACTAGAAAAAGGAGGGAAGATCCCAAACTGTAATACTGGTTGGATCATTGGATTGCCCTCCCTGTTATAGAAGAAATTGGTATGCGATTTGTAACAACTGTAACAGTTCTAAATCAGATCTGGATACACACACACACACACATTCTTTCTCTTAAGGTCTTATTGCTTCCAAATTAGAGTTTCCTATGTTTGTACTGACAAGTTATTCTAAATGTGTGTTTACAGAAGAAAACTAGTAAATCAGAGCGATTAGAGTTCAGAACAACCTATGGCTACCAGCAATTAAAAATGCTGGAACACTACACAGATGCATACAAACCTACAACTAAGATTTATCACATTATTGATACAAATTCTAACACTATTCTTCACTTTAATTCAAACCATAAAAACCAAACATGCTAGTCACACATAAATCTCAAATTCAACACTTGAATGACAATTTTTGTAGGGTAAGCATAACTTCTACTATCATTCCCCTTGCCTTGTGCCTAAGGCACTTATTTATAGGTTACAATGAATAACTTTTAGGGATTTGAGGATAACAATTAAAAATCCCTACAAAAATGCTTTAAAGCTAATCTCTCCAAAAGTTGCAAGAAAAGAGAAAGAAAAGAAATTAAAGCAAATCTATCCTAAAACAACTAATAAAATAAATTAATTAAAGTGGCCTAAAAATAGGTGCATCCATCACTTGGAATAAAACTTTGGAAATAGCCACAACTGAGAATAGCGTTTGCTCAAAATAGCAATTTTCACGAGTGACCTCTAGGATTATGAAGCAATCTATGATTTGAAACTTGATGGACCTTCTGAAGAATTGAAACCATAGCATGATGATATGCTAAACACTTGAGTCTGAAACTCTAACCACCGTAAATCTATTGATAACTCCATCAATTCATTACGCAATAGATGACACCTCAAATAGTTGGAGCAATATGTTGATACACCTTCAAATGATTTGAAACTTTCCTTGAAACGTTAGGATACTGATCACAAGACAACATACATGAAACCCTAGGAGGTTGAACCCATGATGGATTGCATTAGAAAAACCCAAGTGTCAAGCCTTTCATAAAATCTGAAAACCTTTATAAAATACTTTATTTTTACAAGCAAACTTGTTCCAAACCCTAAAGGTGCCTTGGAATATTTAAACACCTTTGATGAGGGTTTTTCTGAAAACTGATGTCCTGCTGATTGAAAATGAAGGAAAAGCTATGGCAATATTCTTTCAATAGGAAAGCCCTAATGCTGCACAACTGAATCTCAACACTGCCCTTGATTTTTAAATCAAAAGATATGATGTTGCAAGGACAAAAACTCTGCTGTTCACACTGTTTCACTATTGATATATGCTTGAAATCGAGGTTGTGATAAACTGCCATTGTATATAAATTATAATTGAACAATTGCTGCCACTGGTGATTGAAAACATGGTCTTGGTTGCCTATGGAAGCTGAAATCCTAGGTAGGCATCCTTTCTCTGTCTGCCCACTCTTCTTAAGACCAAGTTGGAACTTTTTAGGACCTGAGCCAGGCGGATATTTCAGTCATTTTTGCCACTTCTTATGTCAAAAACATCTAAAACTGGGTAGAAACATTTAGGGTACACTCCTCACTTACCTTTGCCATCATGGCTGGAGATTTTTGTCAACTTAACCATGTCTGTGCTGCTGAGCAGAACTTTACTATGGCAGAGCTAGGTTAGGCATGTGCCAGGCTCATTTCTGCCACCTTTTCCTTCACTTAAGTGGATATTTTTGATGGTTAGGCCAGGGTAAAAGTGTGCCAAGGTTATGTTGAATGTTGGTTGGAGATTTGGGTGGAATAATGTATCATTGTCACCACTTTTCGAAACAAAAACATGGCAAAACCTTATCAGTTGGGCCCCTCTTCCGAATTAGCCACTTTTAACTTGTCCTTGGCAGAACTTAAATCTGCTCCTGCCAATCTTTATGACTTAAGCATGGATCCAGGATCAGTGATGGCTAAACCACTAACAAAGTGTGCTTGCATTACTTGGGTGGAGATTTGGAGGACTTAAACCAAGTTTTATGTGTTAGGTGGAGATTGCATGTGACTGGGTCACCCTAGGCACACACTATAAGAGTCTCTACCAACCATAAAGGTGATGGGCGCCCACTTCATGTCTCTTGGCTGCATTCAAGTTGTCTTGGCATTTAAAGAACTTTGCCATTTTCTGTTAGCTGCTGAAACAGTTGTCATTGTGCTGTAGAGAGAAACAAGTAGCTGATTCTGCTCCTTGAATTCTGAATCTGCTGTTCACTGCCTTTATTCAGCTGGAAAGGGTGAATGAATGTGAATAAAAAATGACCTTACCCAAATATTTTCCTCAGAATTTTAATTTGGTCAGCCCAAAATCAAATCCTATGAGATTGGGTTGGCCCAAGATGAAACCCTATAAGGCTAAGTTGGCCTTAATCATGAAAATTGTGTTCTTGTTACTAGAAAGTTTTGAGGGGTGTAACATATCTTCTTTGAAAAAGAAGAATCCATCCATTGTTGGCTTACAAGTTACAAACATCTACTTCAAAGGTATTGGCAAACCATAGATGCTCTAGAATGTGATGAAGTTAGTCGCAAACTATGTGGTACCCACTTGCACAAGCTCCTTACCCTTGTTGTGATCTCTTATCAAGCTAAGCACCCCATGGTGATTGTAGATGTACTTGGTGATGTTCTTGGCATTGTCCACCACAAATTTCACCAAATCAAGGCTGGCCATGTCCTCCAACAAAAGATCAAGGCAATGGGCAGCGCTTGAAAAAAGAGTTGGCTGTCTCTCCTTAACTAGTCTCCTTGCCGTCACATATGTTGCTGCATTATTTGTCACAACATTGACCACATTTTCTATGCCAATCTCTAAGACAACCTCCTACAACATTTGACTTAGATTCTCACCATTCTTTACTTTGTTAGAGGCATCGATGGACCTCAAGAACATCATCTAACTATTTGAAGTCACGAGAAAGTTGATGAGTGTCCAATTCCTTCCTTTTGTTCACCCAACTAATAATATTGTGCATCCATTCTTGTGCCAATTTTTCTTCTACTCTTCCACAATCATCATTGTATTTGCCATTGCTTTGTGGGCTAGGCACCTTGAATCCTTTCTTCGCAATGGTCAAGGTTGCGACCAAATTCTCCCAATATGGTATTTTACCATGTTGAATAGAAGGTTGTTGCAGTACAAAAATTTCGCACAAGTTGTACTTGCCTTGTCATGCTTTTCCTTGTTCCAACCTATACCTTCAAGTGAAGTGGAACCCAATGTGTTTTGTGTAACAGAAAATCCTAGTGACTGCATTCAGTTGGAACTCAATGAAGTGGATGTGTTGTGAATTTGTAACAACCCGACCCTTCGGTAAAATTAAAATTTCCATATTTTACATCCTACAAGTATGTAAATGTGTTAACATGACATTGCAATAAAATTTTTCCTTTTCTTTATTGATAATACATGAACTAGATGCCATATCAAATTACAATAAAGATTCCATTTCAATATAATAACTTCACAAGTACATGAAACAAGAATACATACCTTAACAAATATAGCTCCACTGAGCTTTAGAACAAATAGTAGTAAGAAGGTCCAGGAGTCTGTCCTTTCAAATCTTGGTACATCGGCCGCTTGTTGTGGAGGAGAAACATCACTCGGGAGCTTTTCCACCAACCACAGACTTATAATGCATCCCCCGCACACCTATCGTTAGATAGATGGCCCTCCCTTCAAAGAAGAGATTGGTAGGGTATCCTTTAACGATTACCAACTGAGCATAGTGCTGTGTTCCTACATAACTAGGTCATGTGCATACGGCATCTCTTGAACTAGTATGTACTTCGGGATCACAATGAATTGACAGTGTAGTCTCAACTATCTCACACTTTAGTGGATGTTGTACATTTCACTGCTTTGGCCAAAGTATTCTCATTCAATACTTCGAATGAAGGTCATCTATCTATCATAAACACTACTCAGGGCCGATTTGCATTAAGGCTTTCTTACACTACGCGTAGATTGGTCTATTCGGGGTAGTCCGTACCCTAGACGTCCTACATCAAGCTAACTACTAGAAAGGAGGTCAGCTTAACAAGTACTCACAATTTTTCCTCCTAAACTAGACATCTTCATCCTAGGAGTTTCATTATCTTGACTAAGTTAATCAACTAACTTGTTGTGATCGGTACCTTATTAAACACCCTCATTTCTTCCCTAGTATTTAATAGCTACCTGAAAACATATACTCCTTATATGGAGTTCATACATATAATTCACTCATTAATGCATCTATGATCCTAGTGTAATTCATACACTAATGCAAGCAGGTGCAACCAGTAGTAATCTTGCAATACCATTCTTTAAATCACAAATTACTCCTTGTTTATGGAACTAAAAGCAATTCCAAATCTTTGCATAATCAGTAGTTATTCTTTCAGAATTATATTTAGAAATTCGTTCTAAAGTATGAAGAATAGAACTAATTACAACTCCCTATCCTTGTACATTCAGAAGATATAATTTCAGACTTTTATTTAGAAATTCATTCTAAAGTATGAAAGAATAATAGCATGCCTGGTTTATGCTTTCCACAGATGATAATCTAGATTGAGTCTGCAACACTTTTAGCCTCCAGCAAAGACCTCCAGCCAACTCTCTTACTGATAATGAACTCTTATACACAGCTGAAAGACAATCTCAGCCCCTCACTGTTAAACTCAGAAATGGTGAATGACAGAAATGATTCTCTGTCAATGTGAATTATGCTCTCAGAATATAATGTAGAACACTCTCATAAATTTTGATTCAAAAAGAATAATGCTGAAACTCTTAGAAATAATTTTGAAAACTCTCAGAATATATGATTTAGCTCTCCAGAGAAAACCTAACCCGAATTGTGAATTGGTGAATTGAAAGAGTGAACATGCGGCTTTATATGGTAAGAAAAACGCCAGACAGTCTCAGAATGTTTCAAACTTGCAATGTGGCGAATCAAGGAGGTGATTCGATCTTCTTTGATGACAACAAATGCAGAAAAATTCAACATTGGATAGATAAAACTCACAACCTTGACACCTACGGGCGTTTTCAGTTTTAGGCGCATAAACTCAGTAGTTTGTTTTGATGATTCAACAAGGATGAAAAGGTCAAGTAGGCCTGCATCCCAAGTTGCCATTAAATGGGGTTTGAGTGCCAAATATCCAGCTTCAGCCAAGTTCGCTTGACCTGGTCATGGCGTGAGAATTCCAATCGCGTGTTTGTTCTTCATGGGAATTTCCTTCATTTCATTTTATTTCCCTTTCTAAAGTTTCACATAGTTTGAAATGAAATATTTCTGCTTGGTGTGATTTGCCAAAGATATTCGATTCCATTTAAAGACATATTATTTTATTTCAAAGAGTTAATTGACTTCCATAGTTTCAAAGAAATATTTAACTTTGACAAAATAAAGTCTCTTATTTCCAAGTTTCGATTTCCATTCTACTCTTTATGGTATTTAAATAAAGTGCCTTTTGAAACTTTATCGATTTCCAATCCTTTATTTCAAAGAGCAGCAACATATATTTATATATTTATTTTATTATATTAATATGTATATAGTATAGCTTTATTTTACATAATATATATCTATGTATATATATTTAAATTTAATAATTTAAATAACTTATATACATATATATATATTTTGTAAAAACTATATTATATATATACTTTATATAATATTAAATATATATATAAACACACATACATATTTAATTGCAAAGTACGTATATTGCGGGCCAGTCAACATACTTTCATTATACGTACCTATGTATATGTGTATATGTAAATTCCGAGGCAGGTCAACATAATATTATTAATTTTCACGTATATACATCAGGTTGGTTGTGGGTATGTATACATGTATATTTGCTTGTATATTTTCCTCTATGTATACGTATTCATAAATGTATTTATATCGATATACTCGTACGGGCTTATCCATTTGCTCTCATACGTTTGTATCGACAATGAATATACTTATGGATACGTGTATATACTGTATACATGTATTCACGCCCACCTCCTAACTAATAACATAATCCATATATAGTTACACAGGCAAGCATCACTTATTCATGCATTTAGAAGTAGATAAAACTCCTAATGTCAACAAATGAGCCTACGGATGAGTTAGCCATAACTCAAATTGACTTAGCTTACTCAGTCTAAAGGATGTGTGTGTATGCTCAATTGGTACTCGTTACTGTTTACCCGACCAAGCTCCTCCCCGAGTGATATTTCTCCTCCGCCTGGAGGAATGGTCCTCTTACCGGCACACCATGACACAACAACGGGAGTCATATGCTCAAAACAAGCAATATACATGAAACATTTCAAAAGTTAGATTATTCACAAATCAATAACCTTCTATTCTCCTTTATGCAGTATTTCACCAAGAATAACATCAAATGAAACAACATTCATATTGAAAACAAGGTATAAGCATCATTAATTCATCTCCAGATTCACATTTACTCTATCTAGTAATGGCAAATAGTAACGTCACAATTTGGGATGTAACAAAATTTGTGGACAACGAGAGGAGCCCACAATCTTTGTATCTATTTTTGTGTTTGATTCTTGGGTCATGTTAGGATTCATCACTGTTGCTATGGCTGCAGCTGCCCTCATCTACTCCAATTTTTTTTCTTTTTCAAAGTGAAGGCCACATCTATCTATTGTACAAACTTGGGCTCAATGTCTAGACACCATTTGACATTGTGGCCAATAATTTGTGTAAGGTGGTATTTAAGGTGATTGATGCCTCCAATCATTTTCAATCCACAATAGTTGCAAACTTATAAATGATCAATCCCATGGTTGGCCTTGGTGTGACATGCTTCTAACAACATCCTTTCTTCCAATGCTTTAGCATCCACTTCCACTTCCTGTTACCATTGGATACAAAGTACACACCTTGGCATTGAAAAGTAAAAAACAAATTTATTTGCTGCAAACCCTAGCATTGAAAAAATAACAAGTAGTAGAATATGGCTTTGAAAAAAGGCACAAATTTCAAAAAATAGAACCCAATTTGGTGTAGATCAATTCAAATGCATGTAAAACATGAATGTACATGTAAAATTACATTTTCAATTGCTTTGAAAAATTTAGAAATGTAAAAAAAGCATAGTTGAAAGATCTTTGAAAATCTTGTAAATCTCTCTCCCACAATTGCCTAAAATTACTACAAGAAGGGCTTAAGGGCAAAGGATTGCTGTATGAGAAAGAAGTGAGGGTTTGGATGGTTTATAAAGACAAAAATCATATTTTTAGTATGCTATTGTGTGTAGAATGTGTTTCAAATGCAGGGCCAAGTGGTAGACTCAAACTTGCCACAAGTTCGAGCATGCAACTCATTGAGACTTGCCTGCAAGTAAATGGGTGGGTTACTATGCCTAGTTTGCAGCTCATGAGTATGCTGTGAGTTTGAGCCTCTTGCCTCCCACTTGTTGAGACTCACCTACAAGTAAATGGGTGAGTTACTTGGTCTAGTTAGCAATTCACGAGTACTCTTGAGTAATGTGAGTTTCTAGGAATCGTTTGGTCTATGGACTAAAATGGATGTAAGTACAAATAAATAATGATAATAATGACTTAAATCTCATCGAGTTTTATCATTGTAAGCATAGTATACAAACTCATCGAGTACTTGTGGAATTTTTCCCTGGTTGAGTACTCTTGAAGTTAATTTGCAGTCTTTGGAGGACAAGTTCTCAATGAGTCACAGGGAAAAAAGGTGACGAGTACTTGTAGAAACTTGGTGAGTCACAGGGCAGAAATATGATTTTCATACTCAAAATACATGGTTTTTTGCCTTTTTAAAAATTATGAAAATGGCATGCACTATGAATGTTTGTGTGGTCTTGAAAGCCTTCATTTGGGCTTGGTGGAAGGGGCTCCACTCCTTGACACCGCCTTGTACTATAGGATTGTGCTAGGGGCGTTGCTTCTTGACCCTGCTGGGTGTGTTGGGCCCATATCCTTGCAAGAGGTGTTGCCTCTTGACTCCACCGGGGACGCTGACCCTAGAACCCCACTAGGGGCGCTACCCTCTTGACCTTGCTAGGTGCTTTGGCCCCGGATCCTTGCAAGGGGTGTTGCCCCTAGACCCCTGCTAGGGGTGCTACCCCAACCCCCTACTAGACTCATTTGATATATTTTTTTGTAATGTCCCCATTTTCGCCTGATGTTGTTTGTGGTTGATGGTTTCCTGGACTCAGTTGGATTGGGAGTAATAAGGGAGATAAATAATTAAATTAATTATTTGTAAGGTTATTAAATAAATAAATATTATAAAGTAACGTTATATTTAATTAATTTAATAAAGTGACTTAAATAAAATATTATATCATAAAGTCACAAAAAAAATAAAAATAAAAATTCTAGAAACTTTTTGAAGATGGATTGAAAAAGTATAAAGAGGGGCCAGCCAAGCTTCTAGGCATCCAAGACAGTTGATACTTGACTTTGATATGCTTGTGGTGGAGAAGCCTTGGGTTTCTGCAGACTATATTGGAGATCTAGGGGAATGGTAACTCCCATTGATTTGCATAACTGAGGTAGTGAAACTATCTATTGAAGGGTTGCAGCCATTTGGGTGAAAGATATTTCAGTTTTTCACATTGCTTCAATTTTGTGGCAAGGGCCAAATTGAGACAATTTGATTTTGAGGAGATTGGATATTTGGATTGCTGATTTGCATTCATTTGGTGAGGGACGATTTTGCATTGTAGGGAATCGATTTATGCTTATTGCAGATACTACTTTCAGTCATAATACTTCAGATTTGGATACCATCAATTTGCATTATATCATGCTAAGAAGGGGTCGTTTTCTCTTGAGTATTGAGGCGCTGCAATCCATGATGAGAGGCATTGATTTTTGAAGACAATGATCATTGTTTGGAGCTGCCAATAATTTGTTATCTGAAGATTTATTCCAGAGCAGGGGCGGCACTCTTGAAGGGGGCGATTTTGAGAAAAGAAGGCAAATAAAAATCTGAGAAAATTCATGAAGCATCATTGGATACCTAGAAGGCAAGGCGCTGCATTGTGGAGGCCAAAATCAGCTTGTGTGAAGAGAATCGAATCATTCTGTGTTGGCAGCAGTTTTGTAACAGGTTCCACCTTTCTTTATTGTATTGCATTTAGGAGCATAATTCCATATTAGATCATTTGCTGATTTGATCAGCTCATTGGCAAAGTAATTACAGTCATACATCTCAATCAGATTGCTTATGTAATGCTGCAACAGTATGAAGATATAGTTTCAGTCAAGTTTAAGTTTGAGAAGGAGATTAGAGTTGCATGTATATTTGCCATATTGTAATCAGCTTATGCATATTGATTCATAATAGAAGGAGTCTTGCATATCATCTACTTGTCATCTTGTACTTGGTTATGGATGCATGCCGAGTGTTTGAATAAATGTCTAACTGCTGTAGATGAACACTTCAATCATTAGGATGCATGATAAATGTTTGACATAATTCCTTATTGCTGTAGATGCACTTTTTCAGTCACCTATATGCATGTAAAGGTAGAAATTAGTTGGCATAGCATTGCTGAGACTTTGTTAGTCTATCTTGCATCTTTAGAAGCATTTAAAAACATCATTTGCAGCATTCAAACTCATAATCAAACAAACAAAAATTCATATCAGCAAGTTCAGACATTGTGTGCAAAGTGTTTGACAATATTCTTTGAGCATATATTCAGCATTTTGTGGTCAGAACTAGCAAGGGATATTACATTTTTTGCATAAAAAACTATACTTTTAAGAAACTTAGATATTTTTTAAGTTGTTGAGTTTTGCCAAGTTAGAATTGTTTTGTTTGCTGAGGCTGAATATGTGAACTATGATTTTAATTTTATGGAATTGTTTTTGTAGTATCTGATTTTAGTCATTTGTCAAACTCTTCTATCAGGTCTGGTTGTTGAAATTTCATTTTTTTTTCTGTAGATGTACAATGGTATGGCAGAGCATTTGCATGAGTGGGATTTAGTTCTTTTTACACATTCTTATGGACAGAAGTGTTTTTGATTTTTTGGTAATTTAATTAGAAGCTACTAATGTACAATCATTCAATTATTTGCTGTTAGATCATGATTTAGAATCAGTTCTTTAAAGCCAATATTTGGTTGCAATTTTTATAATAGGTAGATTACATTTTATATATAAATGGTGCATCAAAAGTCTCATTCTATTTTGCCCGAAGAACCTAATATCATATGAGATGGTACAGGATATAAATATTTTGGATGAAAGGCTGATGGAGAATCTTGATGAGACAAGTGCGAAGAGTTTGAGAGGACGCATAGGTACAGCACGGATTCTCCAGCTTGTACCCAATCGCGAGGTAACTGTAATGGTTTATGATTTCATTCCTTTAATTGAATGGCTTACAAATATCAAAGAATATATGACAAGAAGTGCTGCACTTTCCATCCAAAAAGTGAATCTGTTACTGGTTTACAAAGGATCATTTTGTAATAAAAACTTTAAAACTCAAGAGTAGACTAACAGTTAACTAATGAATATAATTTTCTTGTTTCTATCTACCATTTATGTACTCCATAGGTTTGTTGGTCTCCAGCAATATAATATATTACCCATAAGTTTGTTGGTCTCTAGTAATGTAGTATATTACATGAAAATGAGGTGAAAACTCTGAGTTGTTTAAATATAAAGACCATCTCATATTGACATGTAACATTGTTGATACTTGGAGATATGTAGTATAGCAACGGACAAGGAGGATTGTAGTAAATTTTAGGATCAAAGCTCCACAAGAGGTCTATATTGCTAGAAGATAATATTAATAGCTATTTGTTATTGATGCTCCTATATGCTCGATGGGCACAAAAGAATATCAAAATTTTAATAGCATTGTTCCATGGGGACATGTTCCCTGCCGTTTAGGGCTATTCTGTAAGGATTGATCTCCTGCATCGCCATTTTTTTGCTTTTTTTATTTCATGCCCTGATTTGTTTCAGAATTCGTTTTGGCATCCCAATGATGTTTCTTGTTTTAGTGGGGGTACATGAGGATGTCCTGAAATTCCAAGACATTGAAGGATGTTAACAATCTGCTGGAAAATATCCCCAAGACAACAATTGTTATAAAAGCAGAAAAAATAACATTATTTGTAAAATTTGAAAAGCAAAAGGGGATCATTTTCGGACAGATATTTTCATGATCATTGATAATATTCAAAATTTCAAACAATCAAATATTCATATTTATAATTTCCTACTTGTATTTCTATGCTAAACAATCAAATATTCTTGTTTATAATTTCCTAGTATTTCTATGCTTACATAAATTTTGATTTCAGTTTTCAATGGTCAATGCTGAATGTTGAATGTCTCTTAATGCTATTTGAATTTCAACTCTTCAGAATGTTTAATGATGTATAACAATTTACTTATGCAATTTGTAAGATATAAAATATGCTTTTTTTTTAATAATTTTCTTGTATCATATTAAAAAGAATTCACCATCTTCAAGCTGTCTGTTCGTTTTACCCAAAATCCAGAATTTCTTTTGCTGTTGGGAAAACACATCACCTCTTCCTAGAAATTCAGACAAACATAATTTTTTTTTCTCTCGACATCCTGATGATGGATCATGGAGTATGATCCAAAATGTTAATACAACACAGTTGTATCCAGAAGCATTCCTGATTTCAATTACATGGACTGTGGAAATATTGTCTCTGATCAGATAAACATAGCTTAATAGTGTCTAGGGACAAGTGACAAATTGATTTCCGAGTTATTATTTATAATGAAAGACTAGATTACATTGTTTTGTTAGATTAAAAGTTTCACTGTTTCTTAGGTGCATCAAGATTGAGGAACATGTTTTGGGGATAATTGGAGACAGCCCACAAAACTTGATGTTTGACAGGACTGTGAGCCTCAAGATTATATAAAATATAAGCTATAGAAATGAAAAACTCATGTTTATAAATATGACAGTTTAGGAATTATAACAAAATAAAAATAACATAAATGAATTAAGCATGACACAATGAGAAATTCATCGAATGTCAATGCATTATAAATGTCAAGCAGCATGCCTCCTTGAATGTCGGGATTTTATATTACATCTATAGTAAAGTTAGTAGTTTGTAATAAATAATGGTTTGTAACAGTTAACAAATAAATAATGATAAGTTAGGATTTAGATGTTAGTTGTTGGGAGTTAGTTTTCCGTAGGGAAGTTTGAGGAAGTTAGTATGGGAATGAACTACTTTATAAGCCTTTTCATAATCCATTGTAAAACATCTTGGAGAAATCAATATATCACATAACTTTTTATATCTGCAACAATTGTGTGATAATAGCATAAAAATCTGAAAATTGTAGTAAAAAGGATATTCAAATATCTTAAGGGCACTGTGGATTTTGGATTGTGGTATCCAAAAGCTGAAAATTTCACCCTCACAGCATACACAGATGCAGTTTGGGCCGACAACATTGATGATAGAAAAAGTACGAGTGGAGGTGCATTCTTTCTAGGAGATTATCTTGTTTCATGGTTGAGTAAGAAACAAGCGTGTATTTCTTTGTCTACAACCGAAGCAAAATACATTGCAGCAGTTTCTTGTTGCACATAGGTTTTATGGATGAAGCAAACTTTTAAGGACATCAAGGTAGAGTATAAACATCTCATCTCTATTTTTTGTGACAGTACGAGTGCGATTAACATTTCCAAGAATCTAGTCATGCACTCTAGGACAAAGCACATTCCGATTAAGTATTATTTTTAAGAGAGCAAGTTGCTGATCAGCAGGTAAAGTTGGAGTTTGTTTCCACTAAAGAACAGATTGCAGATATCTTCACCAAGCCACTTCCACAGTTAACCTTTGAGTACCTGAGGAAGAAGTTGGCAGTGATATCACTCTCCTCCAATCATTAAGAAGAAGTCTAGTCTTAGAGAGAGCTGATTATTGTCATATCATTCAGCTCTGTGAAAAATAAGTTTTAGAATAGAAGATAATTCCTTTGCCATTGATGTCAAAGGGGGAGAATTGGAGATAGGGGGAGCAGTTTAGAAAGTTTGAAGTTGCCATCAATGACGAAGGGGGAGATTGTTAGAATATTGTCATTGATGTCAAAGGAAACATGCAACAATATATAAGTTTTAGAGTAGTAGATAATTCCTTTGCCATTGATGTCAAAGGGGGAGAATTGGAGATAGGGGGAGCAGTTTAGAAAGTTTGAAGTTGCCATCAATGACAAAGGGGGAGGTTGTTAGAATATTGTCATTGATGTCAAAGGAAACATGCAACAATATATAAAGGACATGCAACAATATATAAAAGACATGCAACGATATATTCCCCATATGCGCCACTTATGGATAGAATAAAAGCATGGAGTTGGATAATTGGATAAAACAAAGTGGCTCAAATTAGACAATCAGATTTGTTGATAAAACAAAGTGCCACAACTGAAAATCAGATTTGAAGAAAAAAATAAATAAAACCAATGCAAAAAGAAAGCATAAAGATAGCATGCAGCTAAAAATCAGATTTGAAGATCTATTGCTAAAAACAGGAAAAAGAAAGCAATGCAAAAAGAAACCACAAAGATAGCATGCAAAAAGATAACCACCGATGCATGCTAAATGGAGTTGTTTTTCTTAAAAAAAAGGATCTATTTCTAAAAACAAAAAAAAGAAAAAACAATTTTTTTTTTGTTGTGGCTGGCTTTTCTCCTTAAAGTGCTATATCATTTTAAAAAAAAATGCCTTATGGTTTTATTTTTTTAGAAAGAGATTAATGCTATATTTTTCATATGAAAAAGGAAAAAGGAGATATTTTTGTGTAGTGAGAAAAAGAAAAAAGATATAGTACGAACTTGCATGCAATAGTCTATGTTTTTTTTTGAGTAAGAAGTTAGACAAAAAAATCAGTTGTGAAGAAGTTTTCATGGCAGATTCATAAGAGAAAAGAAGCAGATTTGAAAGGAATGAATACAGAGTTTTTGAAAGGTGTAAGGGGCAGAATTGGTCAGGAAGATAAGTGCAGAGATAAAGTTCAATTTTTGAAGAAGCTGATTTAAAGAAGGGGTTTGCTGTTTCTGTCTTCCATTAAAAAGATATTATACTTGTTAGTGTGAAGGTTGGTGCCTCTCATTTTTAGTGATGTACTGGGTTGGTGCTTAGCTGTGAGTTGGTGCTCACTTTTGTAATTGAAGATTGGTGTCTTTTGTAGGTTGGTGCCTACATATTAATAAAAGCAAATATTTTGTGATGGTTTTTTCTCGAAAGGGTTTTCTATTAGTTTTAGACCAGCAATGAAAATAAGGAGAAATACAAAACATTGAACAACAAAACACAACAAAATACCCTAGGAAAACCCTCCTTCTCGAGGGAGAAAAACTCAACAAAATATATCTCTTATATATTTCAAGAATAAGAGCAGAAATCTGCTTACAACTCAAGCCCAACACAAGGCCGAATTTGATACAATAATAGTGAAATCTCTCCTTGATATAATTCTCCTTGAAATCTGATCTGTTGTTAAAGATGGCGATCTGTTGCTAAAGTGCGAACTTCTTCTTGAAAGTGCAAATTGAATTGAGAGAATGAATTGATGTGTAAATGAATGATCTTCACCTTGTATATATACAAATCTAGGCGACTTCTCTTCTAGGTCGGCCTCTTAAAAAAAATAGAAAATAAAAAATATCATTTGTTAAATCAAGGCCGACTTGCCTTGGGAATCATATATTTAATTTTTTGATTAGGAGAAAATATCTCCTGATGC
>VDFB02331345.1:0-28959 GCA_007258455.2 Sequoia sempervirens | reverse complement strand
TGCAAGCAACACTCTAAACTTCCAAGAGGTGAAGTTGGAAGCACCTTCAAGTCTATCTTCAACCTTGAGCCCATTCACCATTTTTTTTCGAAGATGAGAACAAGAGTGGAAGATAACGCTGCTTATGTAAATTTGATCACGATCTTGCTTAAACCCACTCTAATACCATGTTAGTTTTAGGATCAGAAGTTAAATAAGCAGATATTAATTCAATTTCAAACAAATAGACACAGCATATACCCTGGGAAAACTCTCCAACTTGAGGGAGAAAAACCCAGCAACAATATATCACTTATACATTGAATAAGAATCAACAAGTCTCTTTACAATGAGGCCAATTACAAGGCCAAATAGCAGCACCAAAACTAGATGCAATCTCAGATAATATTAATGCTCTTCCTTGATTATGAAATCAACCTTCTTGTAAACTTCGTTCTACACTTGAAAAAATTCGCACACCTATAATATCGAACTATGAATGTATGTAATGTATGAATATCAAATGAACAATGAGCAACTCTAATATATACATGAGGGAGAGGGGATCGCGTCCTTTCAAGGGAATGAAGTCGGCCTCAAATGAAAAATTGTAACTCCTCAAAGGTGGAAAATAAGAAGTCGGCCTCAATCAATAATCATTTAACAATAATTAAATGTTATTTCGATTTCCAAGTGAAGCGCCTCTTCACTTAATAATATAATATTGACTCAAATAAATTAAATAGCCGATAAGGCTATATTTAATTTATGGCTTCATAAGATGATGCTGGAAGTTGAGGCCCGACGCTGCAACATCAACAAAAAGAATGAGAATTCAAGAAGTCAGCTTGGGAGTTTCGAAGTGGGAAAGAATAAAAGATTGTTGGAAGCTCTTTGCAGGCAGGCTGGATTTTGGATTTTGGAACAGGTTTTTGGCTGGAAGAATTTCCAGAACTTTGTGAGGTCTGAATTCTTCACAAAGATATAATCTTCGGTGTTGGAAGATACCCCCTCGATGATAGCTGACAGTCCTACTTCAGGTGCTGTGTTGGTGCTTAAAATGGTGAATTTAATGAAGTTTTGAAGTCTCAAGTTGAAAAGGTATTGTTTAATTTTCACCAAACTATCATAGACTATATTTGCAGTTGCAGTTTATATTCAATTTATAATTCTAGATGCAAGTATTACAGAATTTAGGTTTGATGAGCCGTGAATAGTTGGAAATCGAATCAAAAGAATCATAGCTCAAACATAAAGTGGGCATGGTATATTTATACATATTCCTTGAAAGTCGTATTAACTAGGAATTGAAGAGTAAATCCTTAGGCCATTGTGAGAGGGTTCACGCTAGAAATAAGAAAGTAGTATTTTATATTTCTTTGACCCGAAAGCTCAAGAGATTCCTATAAAGATTGCATATTGAAGGCACTCTTCTAAGTCACGCAGGAACATGAAAGCCATGAGTCGATAGCTTCAAGATTCATAGCCATGAGTGGGAAACTAGCCGGCAATATACTTGGATTGATAGCTTCAAGATTCATATCAAACTATGGATAATTACACTTGGACTCTGCTATAAAAGACTACGGCAAATATTGAGTGGTATGCTTGTATTTAGCCGCTACACTGTGATATATATTGTTGGGTAATCGAATGTTATGAAGCAGATCCGTCATTTCCTGAAGAGCTCGATATGAATGATAATTTTGAGCGTCTCTCTTTCTCGTCCTTACTATCTTGCATTTTCAGTAGCAACACAAGGCATCATATTATTAAGAGTTGGATTTATCTAAGAATAAAATAAGTGAAAATTTGCATTAGTCTACTGGCCGGTGAATTACAAGTGGAAGTCTTTATGATTATTTTGATACTGTGTGTCGCAGCATATGGTGAAAGAAGGCGTTAAAGATATTCCAGCGAACAAAATTTTCAGAAGCCACTATAGTACATTGAGGATTGAAAGGAATATAAGGATCAAAGAGACAAGTCTTAGCACTCAATAAAGTAATCACATTTAGACGGGAGTTTTCAAATAATCAGGAGCTTTCTTAGTACTGCCATCGCTATAGAGGAAACAAGCAACACATCCCAAGTGTTGATGTATTGTCAGAAGGCAAGCAACATTTCATTGTGAGAGCCGCAAGTATCAGGTAGGTAGCACGTTGCAAGAATATAAGGAGTTGAAGTTCATGAATATGAATACAGCCGCCAGCGTGGAAGTTGAAGAGACTAGGCGTGGACTCCCAAGCTAGTGAAATTGAATATTGCCTTCACTCATGTGGTATTAGATTTTATAATATATGATTTGTAGAAGGCTCAGAATATTTTAAGAGCTTCGAATTTTATGCCACCGGGATTAATATTGGTTGAAATATTGCGTGAGCAGCTTGTTGAAATAAAGTGAATGAAGGAATCATATCGTCACAACAGTCCTCGAAAAGCTTTAGTTATATGATCATTGCCAAGGGCCGCTGCAGGAGGGAAAAGAGAGAGTGACGTGGGAAGCAAAGTCGGTTTCATAAAGTAGAGCGGTGGAAGATTAAAATCGTGAGCTCCTTGAATGACAGCTATTGTCACTGAAAAGTGCCACAGTTTGTTTCTTGAAGCTGTGATGACTACATTTAGTGATAGCTATTGAATGAGGAATCAGGAAAATGTTTCCTGATATAAGCGATGGTCCAAGAATGCTAAAAGAGTCGATGTATGGTTAGAATAAGTCAGGCTATTGGGGCAAAGTATTCCTCTGATAATTAGCTGCCCATTTAATAAGAGTGCAGATTTTGTTCATGAAGAAACCAGGTTTGGAAAGTGGTAAATTGGCTACAAGGTTCCCAGGTCAGCAAAATGTTCTATGAATGTATGTAATAACTTGTCAATTTATGATAAATAAGATTTGTTAGATTCTTGAAATCAGATATAGCAGATGCACTTGTATTTGAGCTTCTTCTATCCATTTACATGAGTTCTATTAATCTGTAAGGCATTATGGGAAAGTTTATGAATATGTTACAAAAATAATCATTATACTTCTATAACAAATTGAGAACCGACTGCATTCATACTCAGAACATTGTACAAAGTGAACTGTTTGACAAAATGCCTGACCAGTTAGATTAGTGAAATCGAAAAAAAATTGTATAGAACGGGGTAGCCTCTTACAGATTGTTACAGTTGGCAAGAGGAAAAGTAATTCAAGATGATCAAGGGCAGCCTTACTTAAAGTTTTTCCATGTCCCTTTTTCCAAAATTAATTAAGGGGAACCAAAATGCCCATTCCTTTATTTGTGGGCTAAGGGGAATAAAATTAGGGAAAAATAATGTTTTAAGTTTGTCCAATTGAAATATTTTACTTATTGTAAAATGGGACCACATAAACATTAAAATAAAATAGGGCATCCAAGTGGGGTTTGAAAGATCTTTTGTAACCACTGAGCGTATCAAGATCTGACTTTGGATTTTCAAGAGTTGGGCGCCCAAGTGAGTGAGTGAAACATATAAAATCATTTGAAAAGCAAGCAAATGATCATCCAATTTTCATGCTATCAAACCCTATTTTTCAGAGCAATTTCATGTGATTCAATACAAGAACAAAAACCCTTGAGGTTGAAGGGGTTCCGAGGCCAAAATCCCTTGATATTTCTAAAGAAGTTTGAGGACAAAAACCATCTAACTCTAGCATGGTAATACCAATTCAAGGATTACATTTGGGCTTCAACATTCAACTTGAATCCAATATTTCAATATTTTTCAGTATTCAATTATATTCCTTTGCATATTACTTATATTATCATCCAGCTTCAATATTTAGTAGGTAATGCATGTATTCAAATTTTTGTGCTATCATTTGAGTACCATTTTTGTGCTTCTTTCCAGCATTGTATGGTTTTAAATATTATGTGGTTGACATTGGAATAAGCATAACAATCATAAAGAATAGATATCATTCCTTGATAGTGATTATCTTGCCTCTATCGCAGTTGGTGCCATGCATGAATAATATTAATACCGATTGGTGCCATCACATGTTCCATTGAAACCCTATGTTAGTCATGAATTACATTGTTCATTTCAAAATACCTTATTTATTCACTTCCTTGGTTGGCCTACTGCTAGGGAGTTAAATTTATATTGCATAAGATATTGTATTACTGTACAGACCACACTGCTAATATATTCCAATAGTCATTTATTCTTCAATATTGCTCAACAATAAACTCTCCACATAACTGTAGTGGCTATTATATACTTCATATATTATGTGTATCCACGTGTATGCTTCATGCTTCTTGTGTATACTACATGTATTCACATGTATGCTTCATGCTTCCAGTGTATACTTTGTGACCTAGGTGTATTCAAGTGTATACTTTCTGACCTACATGTATTCAAGTGTCTACTTTGTGACTTATGTGTATTCAAGTGTCTACTTTGTGACCTACGTGTATTCAAGTGTATACTTCGTGACTTAGATGTATTCATGCATATACCTTGTGACTTGTATTCATGTGTATACCTTGCAACTTACATGCATTCATGTGTATACTTTGCGACTTATGTGTATTCATGGGTATATTTTCTGACCCATGTGTATTCAGGCGTATACTTCATGACTTACGTGTATTCATATGTATGCTTTATATCTTATATGTATTTGTGTCTTTCACATGCATGCTACATGGATTAAATGTGTTTGCTTCATGCTAGGTGTGTCTTCAACAAAGATTGCTCCATGGGTGTTTATGATTACTTTATGTTTAAAAATTTATGAGAACTCTGTCTGTCTAAAAATTGAATTATTATTAGTATCCAAATGCAATAATGAAGAGTTGTAACTATTGAAGTGAAAAGATGGACTCCTTCAAATTTGTGATGCAAAAGGGAAATAAAAAGTCAGTATCATTGCCTAGGATCCTTGAGGTAATGAAATGAGAGAAAACTTGTCTTAAGTAACAAACCTTGCCAATTTCCAAAACCTTGGTTTTGTTGTTGGCAGATATTGGGAAATAACAATACATAGGACAATAAATTGTCCTCATACCTTAGAGATGGTATTAACCTTATAGGTAGAAAATCGAGGCAAAGAATACTAACAGTTACTCACCAAGAACATAGAATCAAGCACAACCAAATAATCATCACTTGGTTTAGAATTTCCAACTCCTATCAAAGTATCCCAACTAAAGCTAATATCATCACAAAAGGAGCAATATTCAATTACAAATCTTAGTTTGTGATTGCTTGACGACAAGCAATCTTGGGTGGGGCGGACTATGATGTCCCATGATATTATGCACAATTTTTGTCTTACCCATAAGGAGGGAGCAGACAGAAAAATCGCAGCAATAGACTTAAATACAAATAAAAATAACCCATGCTAAGGAGGCCGACCAGGGTGGAGGTTTAACTGCCAACAATGAGGGAAGAGGCCGACTCTCTTCAACATAAGAAATAAATTTAATGTCTTAAAAAAATGGCCGACCCTTTGGAAAGATGCACCTCTTTCCACATAGCCGACGCCTTTGGGGTGTCCGCCCCTCTTTGGGGATTAAATTAAATAAAATAAATTTGTTTTATTTAGAGGCCAACCTTTAGTAAAGATAACGACGCCTCTTGGAAGGATCGCCTCCTTTAATGAATATGCATAAGAGGATATAAAAGCATAAGAAGTTAGAGAAAAATAGAAGGGGAAAAAACACATGAAAAATCAGTCAAATTAAGAGCAGATTTATGAAGTATAAACAATAGATATTGAATATAATATATGCAGATTAAGAGACCTGAATAAGGAACAGAGCATCAAATCAGAGAGGTGAAAATAAAATAATCAAACAGGATTATATTTCTGAGTATAGCAGCAGAATCGATTGGAGAGCAAGTTAACTCAGTTTGGAAACCAATAACAGCTGAGCATTGATTCAGCAAATCATCTACAGATATAAATAAAATAAGAGGAATAAGGGTCTGCATCTTCTAAGATAGGAAATAATCAAGTATTTAAGCAGTCCAAATTCCTAAGTTGGTGGAATGAGATCCGATTTACATGTTATATGGTGCAGCCTGATTTAATATAGGTGGCTGTGATTATTTAATTAGACATTTCAGTTACTAATGATGTATTGCTGCTATTATCATATCAGTAAATGTGATTAATATCTGTTTGTCATATGCCTTGAACGTTTAGCCATGATAGAAGGTACTGAGATTACAAGAGGGGAACGGTGATGAGGCACTCTCCTAGGTACACCACCTCAGAAGGGGACAAGATGAGCCCCATGAGGCCAAGGGGGTACAAAGGATATAACACTTTGGGCTTAGGAGAGATGGCATTTTCAGGGCACCCATTGTAGTCTCACTCCTTCGACATGGATAAACAGCACAGGAGGTCAAATCATAGGGAGAAGGAAATGATTGGCAAGATGAGGGGATAATGGAAAAGACGCCTCCTAGATAGATCACCTCATATGGATGGCATGTGCCACATGAGGCCAAGGGAGATGGTATATCCCCTTAGGTCTAGGGAAAAAAGGTCCAAGGCACCCCATCAAGTCACATTCTCCCATACTCTCCTATGATTGAACCCTCCAAGGATGTTAGAGTACTTTGTGATTGACTTAATGCTTGGCCATGAGTTTATTAATATCTAATTATGGTAATCTTCTAATTAGTATTATTGTGATAAATGATTATAATCTCCTAATCAGTTTGATTATGGAAAATGGTTCTAACTTGTGTGCAGGGCTTCAATCAGAGGAAAGATATTATCTAACCCCTTTCTTTATTTAAATTAAGGAAATTATAGCAAATTTAGGGCACTCCCAATTAGGGGACATTACAGCCTTGTAGATATTTATCATGTAAACAAGAGGAAAATATGAACCACCTATTGATTCCATAACTTCTCTGAACAGATTGAAAGTGGTATAAGCTTTCTTGTATTAACATGAAAAAGAGTTTACAATTTATAGAAGTGCATAAAGCACTGTAGATATTAATTATCTACCTACTGACAGAAAATATCTAACCTAACAGATAGAAAAAAGCTAATCTATTAAATAGATCATATTGACCATTAATAATATAAGAATATAATATATTCTAACACCCTCCCTTAATGGTCAATCTGTCAACAACACCAAGTTGCCCCCTGAATTTTACAAACTTATCCGGGCTCAAAGACTTGGTGAGAATGTCTGCAGTCCGATCCGTTGTTGGAACATACTGCAGCTGAACTGATCCGTCTTCTACCAACTTGTGGATGTAGTGACAATGAAGCTCGACATGCTTGGTACGTTCATGGAAGACTGGATTTTTGGCCAGTTTGAGCACCCCTTGATTATCAGTGTACAAGGGAGAAGGTCCTGCTTGTGACATATGCATGTCAGAAAGCATCCTACGAAGCCAAACTGCCTCACATGCTGCTTTAACGGTTCCTCGATATTCAGCTTCTGTCGAGGAAAGAGCCACTGCCTGTTGCTTCTTGCTGGTCCATGTTACAGCACCTCTACCCAAACTGAATACATACCCAGAAGTAGATTTTTGATCATCCACTGAACCTGCCCAATCTGAGTCTGTATAACCAATCAGCTTTGGATCCTTGCATCTACCATAGAGAATGCCATAGTCTGAAGTGCCCTTAACATATCTCAGCACCCGCTTCGCTGCAATCCAATGATCAGCTTTTGGAGCTGTCATGAAGTGAGAAATGTAGCTCACTGCAAAATTGATGTCAGGTCTAGTGGCAATGAGATAGATGAGACTGCCCACTAGTTGCCTGAAGGTCGTTTCATCGACCGGAGGTGAATCAGAGTTGGCTAACAACTTCAGCCCCTTCTCCATAGGTGTGGAAGCAGGTTTGCAATCCTGCATCCGGAATTTGTCAAGCAAACTTCTGGCATATTTTGACTGAGAGATAAAGATGCTACCAGCGATCTGCCAAACTTCAAGACCCAAACAATAATGGAGAAGCCCCAAATCTGTCATGTCAAAAGTCTGACACAAATCCTGTTTGATTGTTGCAATCAAATGTGCTGAACTACTAGTAATGATCAAATCGTCAACATAGACAACAAGAAAGAGAATATCATCACCAAAGTGTTTGACATACAGATTACTGTCAGAAGGGCTGCGCTGAAAACCATGATCAACCAAGTACTGATCAATCTTGAAGTACCATGCACGGGGAGCCTGTTTCAGTCCATAGAGCGCTTTCACGAGCCTACACACTTGATGTTCTTTGCCGGCAACCTTGAAACCAGGAGGCTGCATCATGTAGACTTCTTCCTGCAAATCACCGTTGAGGAAGGCACTCTTGACGTCCATCTAATGAACTTTCCATCCAAATTGGGCTGCAATAGCGAGAAGAAGACGAATTGTGCTCATCTTGGCAGTAGGAGCAAAAGTCTCCTGGTAGTCAATGCCCTCCCGCTGTGTGAATCCCCAAGCAACTAATCTAGCTTTGTACTTATCCAAAGTACCATCTGCATGATACTTGACCTTGTAAACCCATTTGCAGCTGATAGGTTTCTTCCCAGGAGGAAGATCAGAAAGAACCCAGGTGTGATTCTTCAGAAGACTATGATATTCTGTCTGCATAGCCTGTTCCCACTCTCGAATTCCTTTAGCCTCTGAAAATGTATGAGGCTCGTAGATGCTGTAGATGTTGGCCATAAGAGTGAAGTTGACGGTGTTGGGCTGCTTGCTCTTGCTACGAGTTGATCTACCCTCAATGAGTTCATCATCATGAAGATCGCCGATTGTCTTGGCCCACCACTTAGGCCGACGAGTAGAAGTACCAACATCTGGAATAGGAGTAACAACATCTCCTCGATATCCGAACAAGCATTATCCGAGGTGAGTCCCGAGGAAAGTCGTGCGCGGTGACCATGATCGTGACTCTCGTCTTCAGAGTCGTAATTGCTCAAGCCTCCCATCATGGGAACTAAGAGGGGAAGACTAACACTTCTATCGAACCTCATAGGCTGATCCGCAGGACTGGTGGTAGGAACAAATGGACCAGTAGTCTCATCAATCACAACATCACGGCTGAATATGAGACGATCTGTCTCCACATCAACCAACCTGTAGGCTTTGTGATTGTCGCTATCGCCAGTAAACATAAGTGTCTGGCTCTTGGAGTCCAACTTGGTATGCTTAGCGTCTGGAATCCATACATGAGCGGTAGAACCGAAGACTTTCAGATGGCCCACCTTAGGCTTGCATCCTGACCGGGCTTCTTCTGGAGTCATCTTCTTAACGGCCTGTGTAGGTGACCGATTTAGGAGGTAGACGGCAGTGTAGACTACTTCAGCCCAGTATTTCTTAGGTACATTTCTGTACTCAAGCATAGAACAAGCCATTTCGGTAATGGTGCGATTCCTACGTTCAACAACACCATTCTGCTGAGGGGTGTAGGGTGTGGTAAGTTGGCGCTTAATGCCGTGTGCAGCACAAAAAGAAGAGAAGTCAGCTAAACAAAACTCCCCCCCATTATCTGACCTTAGAGTAACAATGTGAGAACCTGATTCCTTCTCAACTAAGGCTTTAAATTGCTGAAATGTGCTGAACACATCTGATTTATGTTTCAAAAAATACACCCACATTTTTCGACTAAAATCATCAACAAACAATAAAAAGTACCTAGACCCAATAACAGAAGGAGTGTTCATCGGTCCACATACATTAGCGTGAACCAATTGAAGTACCTTGGAGGCTCGCCAAAAATCACCATCCGAGAACGGTGTTCGATGCTGCTTGCCAGCTTGACAGGCTCCACAAACTCCATGATTTTGAGTTTGGATCTCAGGTAGACCAGCAACCAAACCTTCCCGAGAGAGCTGAGAGAGGTAGTGCACATTCAAGTGCCCATAACGCTAATGCCACAGTTTGCGGATGGTTGTACATCGAGCAGCCAAAGCATGCTCCTGAGAATCACCAGAATCAACAAGTCTGTATAGACCATGATCCTCAAGTCCCATAGCGATTGTAGTACGTGTCTCCCGATCAACGATGCTGCAGGTGGAGGAACTGAAAACAACATCTAACTGGGGAGAATGCCTCATGATTTGACTAACTCAGAGGAGATTATGTTCCATGCCTAGAACATAGTAGACATCGAGAAAGAGTAAATGTCTTCCTTCTGAGTGAATCTGGACAGTGCCCTTACCAGCAACTATGTACTCTTCGCCTCCTCCAAAAATGACAAAATCTGAGAAGGGTTCGAACTTTGTGAACCAATCCCGACGATGCGTAAAATGTCGTGAAGCCCCTGAATCGATATACCAGGCAGAAGAATGTACCGGATCTGCAGTTCTCTTGGCCATAAATGCATAGAATGCAGACTCTTTCTGCTCAGTGTGCTCAGCGACATGTGCCTTCTGTTGAGATCCTCCCTGCTTCTTTTGTTCAGAAGCCAACCGAGTGCAACAATCAGCCTTAATGTGACCATATTTGTGACAATAATTGCACTGAACGTTCTTCTTCTTCTTGCTGTCCTGAGAAGAACCAGAGCCTTTTGGCTGAGAAGATTGAGCCTTCCCTTTGTTCTTAGCAGAAGATTTGGCAAAGAACGCTTGTTCTGTGGAGGACGAACTGGCACTGCTTCCAAACTGATGTCTCCAACGATCCTGTTGTAGAAGCTTGTTACACAAGTCTGGAAACTTCAAGTCAACGTTTGTTGAAGTAAGATTGAGCATCTCAATGAAATGCTCGTAAGACTTTGGCAAACTCTTCAGAGTAATGACGACCATGTCCTCTTCCTCCATCTTTCGACCAATGGCTTCGAGCTGGTCACGAATCTCCTTGATCTTGGTCAGATGCTCTTGGAGAGTGGTGTTCTTCTCGTCCATCATTATCGAAAAGAGCATGTTCTTAAGAAAGAATGCACAACTCTTATCTGACGTTTCATGGAGATCCTTTAGGGTCATCCAAACTTCAGCAACTGTTTTGCCTGACGGCACTTGTGGCAGCTGGTTGTCAGTGACTCAAAGCTTGATGAGCATGACGGCTTCTCGGTTGCACTCATCCCATTTATCCTGATCCTTTCCGGCTACAATGGGTCGAGGTGAGTGCCCCAAGACGACCTGATCGAGACAACAATATTCAAAGATCGTCAGCATACGCTGCTTCCAGGTGTTGTAATTCTTCCCGTTGAACTTTTGGCTGCTTTCAAGCATGATATTTGTAAGAGATGCCATCACGTACACTGAGGTCAAACTGGTGAAGGCAAAACGAAAACAGAAACAGGACAAATTTAAAGCAAAAACCCTAGCATGAATTTTGAATACCCAGAAAATTTCGTCAACACCGACTTGCACAAATTTCGAGGCATGAACTTCGAGACACCCAGAAAAATCTAGCGACAACCCAGTTTAGATCTCGCAAAACCCACCAAGAATTTGAAGGCTGAAAATTTTTCTGACCTGAAACGAAAGAGATTTGGACAAAACCCTAGTCGGTTTTTCAAGAAAATGCAGAAAATAGCCACGTTTTTGAAAAAAATTGAAAAATAAGGTTTTGAAAATGCAGATCTGAGAATCGTGAAGAAAAGACGCGGCCAAATTCAGGAAGAAAAGACGCGGGTGAAAATCGCGTCTGAAAAAAACAGAAAACGCAACTTCGGGTCTGTAAAAACACGAACAAGGAGAGCCGAAAAAAAATGTGGTCAAATGGAGAGATTTCGCGCGCTTGAAACAGAAAGAAATCACGCGCAGAAGAGAACTAACGCGGGTCAAAGGTGGCCTGAAGATCAGAAAAAATCGCGTCCAAAAGACAAAAAAAAAAAAGGCGGAAAAAGACACGCGCGGCCAGAAAGACCTGAAATCGCGGGCTCTTTCTCCACGCGAAACACAGAAGACGTGTTAAGAAAAAAACACGTCCAATAGATTCTTAAAATCGCGCGCAGGTTGCAACTGAAAAATGCACAGGTCACTAACGAGGGTTTGCAGAATGAACCGCGGCCAGAAACCCTCGAAAATTTTCAGAAAAACAGACGTGATTTGTGACCCAGAAACCCTAACGGAAAGCTTCAGAAACCCTTACACTGAAAAAATTCAAATTATGACCTTTCCTAAGTCCACGAATTTCTAGGGTTTTGACCTTAAGGCTCTGATACCATGAAAGTAGTATAAGCTTTCTTGTATTAACATGAAAAAGAGCTTACAATTTATAGAAGTGCATAAAGCACTGTAGATATTAATTATCTACCTACTGACAGAAAATATCTAACCTAACAGATAGAAAAAAGCTAATCTATTAAATACATCATATTGACCATTAATAATATAAGAATATAATATATTCTAACACAGATGTTGCACTGTCTTTCCAACTATGTTTATAATCTCAAAAGGATTGGAGGTCATAAAACATTGCAGCCATTTGTAAATTTGGAAACATTGTTACAAAAGAATTCTGAATATTTTGCTGGTTCTTTGGAAGGACTGTTACTGGAAACTTTGAATATTTGGCAGCTATCCTTTGCACAACCTGGAGGATTTGTAATAACTGGATAGAAAAACCACCATTAAAGTCCTAAAATGAACCTTCATAGTGTATAAAATGAATTTCATGGTGTACCAAAAGAATTTAGATTCTCTTGGGAGAAACTGTAATATTTAGCATAGAGAAGGTTACCAATAAGAACCTTCACAACAAGGAGGAGCTTTATTCTTGAAAGGATAGGAAAGATGGCAAGATTCAGGCCAGAAGATAGAGGGAGCAATCTGAAGATTGTTTGAAATCCCTCCTCAGTCTCAAGAGACCTCAATATAATTGTTCAGTTTGAGAATTCTCACCTGACAAAAAAAGTAGCTTTTGTAAAGATTGTCTCTTTTTCTTGTCTCTTGTGGTTTCTATGTATTAGTTTGCAAAAAATTTAGTAGACAAAGGCCCCAGTAGTCTTCAGGCATCTAATCTTGAGTTGGTCTGTGCCCTATGCATTAAATAGTTGTATAGTGAGGCAGATTGTATGCATTGTTTCCCCCTGCCTCTTAGGTAGCAAATTCTGAAATGTGTCATAAGTACTTTAAAAATGATATCGTTATTCTTTTAAAGAAGAATCATAAGGCAATCAATAAACTGAATGAATCGGGGAGCAAATGTACCTGTAAATCTGGTGCTCTGTGAGGTTGGTTGTACCATTCTTCATATTGATTAATGTCACGTAGGCGAAAGTCCTGCACATAAAGTTTATCACTACTTTCAGCTCATACAATCTCTTTCATCATGGTTGAATGAAATTCTACTTTAAAGCACAGAATGAAATTCTCTTAAAAATGCATTGCAAGGCCAAACTTTCTTCAAGATTACAGAACCATACCGCAGAAAGGTCTACGACCTTTAGTGTTCTTGGAAGTGAAGCAATAATTTCCTGAAGACAGAAAACTAAGTTAACAGATTATATTAACCAACTTGAAATTGCCATCAGGTTTTAATGTATTTGGAAAGACTTTAATTATCTCCTGCATGGAATCTATGACTTTCAAATGCATAAATCATAACACTCCAATACACTAATCTAGAACCTTCTACAATAAGTTTACAATGTCTTTGGTTCATCCTGTACTGCAAACAATGCATATGAGATTAAAATCAAGCAAATGAAAAACCTGTGTTGTTCCATGTGGCAAACAACAGAACACAGCATCAACTTTTGAGAAATCTGCATCCTTGACAGCAATCATATCTGGCAGGTCCTGCACATTTGATAATCAAATACTTAAATGAAATGTAGTTATTTCAAAGCTCCTCCTCAGAAAAAACATAAAACAAGTAAAATGCATTTTTGAAAGTATACACTAAAAGTACTAATATATCGTGAGAGTGTGAGATAAGGTTACTATTATGATTGTGATGTGTACTCCAGCTAGAAACTAAATTTTTCACTTCACAAAGTAGATAACACGAAACTAGAATGTGATTAGTGACTTGAAGACAAGAAACTAGAATAGAAACTAGAATAGAAACATTGCGTTATGATGTATGCAAGGTTGTAAACATGTCAAGGGGGTGTTTGAGATGATCTGAAGCGTCACAGCAGTCTCTATAGCAAGTTGCAGACTTCAACCCTAAGTGTAAAGACAAGAATAGAAAATTCACTACTTGTCACAGGTGGCGAAAACATCAAATACCTCGGCAAAAATGCAAATGACATGGTGAATGCATAAATGCCATTCTTTCCAAAGCAGCAAAAATGCAACTGAGCAGACAATGAGTGGAATACAAAGGGTTTTTGGCTCTTGGAATGAATTTTTTGGACATCCCAAAGCATGGAGAAAGTTAAATACTGCTTGTCCACAAAGTGTTGAGGATTTTCTCTTCTTGTAACCTTCATTTTCCATGTTCTAAGAGTGATTGAACCCAGAAAAAGATAGGGTTTCCGAATTGTAGGGTGTCCAGGAGTTTAGAAACACTGTAATGGCTCCAATTTCATTTGCATTGTAACAATTGAATGTTTAATTGAGATAGTGGGATGAGGAGTAAAATCTTCCTTCTTGCTGAAGTTTTCACCATTTACAACTTCTACAAGTTAATCTTTGTGTTTCAGACTTTTGTGTATGCTTCCTTGCATGTTTTTACCTCTGATTTTCATGTTTTATTATGAATAACAATTGTAACTACATAGCGCATCAATTTAAGGTGTTGAAACAATGTTTTGAAGGTTGATAGTTGAGTCCACAATTTGATATCCATACTTGGTGTTCACACAGAGACCATGTTTCTATGTATAAAGTGGTATCAAAGCTTCATTTACCTCATAAATTTGGAATCATGAACAAGTTATAACATCCACAAGATCAACTGAAGCGGAAATTTGATCCCTTATGAACCCAAAATTGGCACAAGAGAGTGAACTAGAGCAGCTTGGTTCAAAAGGGTTGAAGACGATGTTGCAAGGATATTGAACTCAGTTGAAAAGATTGATAGACCTGACAGCATCATGTTGGCCTTGACTGTGAAGCTAGATATGGCAATGTTTCATAAAGAAGAGAAGGAACCAAAGAACCCTGAAACAGAGAAAGGTAAAACATCCCTTGGAGGCTTCTTCAATGCTGAAGCAAAGATAAACATAAAACAGCATGATAGAAAAATCAGCGTTAAGAAGTGTGATCAATGGATTTCTCATATGGAAGTCTACTTTAGCATTCACAAACTAACTCCTCATCAACAAATATCCTTTGCAAGACTCAAGCTAGATGGTCATTAGCTTGGTGGAGTGTGATCAATGGATTTCTCATATGGAAGTCTACTTTAGCATTCACAAACTAACTCCTCATCAACAAATATCCTTTGCAAGACTCAAGCTAGATGGTCATTAACTTGGTGGAGTTATGCTTTATCATTAGAATTCTACAAAGTTCCTCCAATTTCAATATGTGAAGACTTCAAAGATCTACTAATAAAGTAGATTTATCCAATTTGTCATGAGGAAGAGAGGGTTTCAAAATGGAACTACTTCAATCAGAGGCAAGGATAGAGTGAAGGATGTCATGGACAAGGTCTTGATGAAATACATAGGTGGACTGCTCAGACACCTAAAAAGGCTTCTTTTTTTTTTAGTACAACGTGGGCAAATGCAAAGGTCAGCACTGACTGTCACCTCCTGTAGACTGGCACACCTCTTTGGACAATCACCACGACCTCCCAACTCATACACTTCACACCCCAAATTGGTATATGCAGCGAATATGAAAGGTTACAGGCATCCAACACTCCCAAGTTCCACGGCCAGCTAGGAGTTATGTTTGTGCCCCTTCAAAGCAGCAATATCTATAGGCAATCTTCACACCCAGGTCTAAGTTAAGCAGAGTTCCCAACCTCACACCAAACTCCACATTCTACATTGCAACTCAAATATATTCTTGCCAATGAAACCCACGACCAGCAATAGATTAAAGTGGCAGCTCCACACCAGCTAACTTCTCTGATAAATCTTCAAGAATCCTCTGCAATACTTTATTCTGAAAATATAACCAATATCTCTCAGATTTCCTAATTAATCCATCAAACCCTGAAATATGAAACCTTCTTGCAAATCGTTTGAAGCTCAAATATAATCCCTGAATGAGATTATCCAATCAAGTGCTCTTGGGTGATCTTCCACACCTACAAACAATATCCTCTTTGAAGTATTAGTAAACAAGAATGAATGAAAAAGCATTAAGTACGCTTTGTATACTTCCCCAAAAGCCCATGTCCCACTTGGCCATTTAATGCTTTTAAATTATATTTGCTTTTGATGGTCATTTAAATATTTCAACTCACAAAGTTGAGGGGTCAAAACATTAAAATAATAATGCTTTATGCAAATGTCTCATAACACCTTTTAACCCCTTATAACACCATTTTATAAAGTCATGCATAATAATTAATATTATTAAAGTTAAATTGGATTAACTTTAATAATATAAATTAAATCATTAACTCCCCGCTAAATACCAATATCAACTCATGGGAGTAATCCATCAACTTTCCAAATATAGGCATGATAGCAACTGACCATTCCAAGACTTACTATAAATAGTAAGTATGAGCAACACATCCAAGTGACTTACTAAAAATAGTAAATGTGGGTCAAAGTGTCCTAAATGGCCTCCAGAAGGCACACCACAAATAAGTTGCGACACTAAGTTGAAGAGTACTGAAATAAGCACCAAAAGGCCTGTCAAAGTGCCATAGATCACCCTCAAAGGGGTCCCCTAAACACCATGTTAGCCTACGGGTACCATAGTCATATGCTAACCACAAATCCTATCCACTAGCTAGGAAAAGGGGACATTACAGTCCGCCCTCCCCAAGATTGCTTGTCCCAAAGCAATCATCACCTGAATACCCTGGCCTATCACCTGAATGTCGGGATCCCAAATCAGCCTGTAGCACGCTCTACCAAAACCCCTCTACAACCACTAGATAATGATAGAGCTCAACTTGGTAGCTCTGTAAGTCACTCTCTAAATAAGAAGCAATCTCCCAAGCAAAGTGATTCCTAAATCCCACATCCCAACTAGAAGTTCGCCATACTTGACACACGTTGACTTCCACTACGCTACTCTGATATAATCTTCACCATGTTGAAAGTGGTGAAGCAACTCATCGGGATCTAGTCAATCTAACGTGCCAAACTTGTCACCACCTGGATCCCAACACATCAAAAACTCACATCCATCAAACATGAGAAGATGAAGGTAACTCGAAGTGCCAACATCACAAAACCTCTCTCCAACCTCTGCAAATCTCCCATGGACATGATGAGTACCCCTCATATGTGCCAGAAAATGTGTAGCAGCTCCTCTTAGGTTGGTGATATGGAACAAATCAGCACCCTCAAGATTGTAAGACCAACCTACAAGGATGCAAATGATTGCGCCAAGGTCATAGGGTGATAGAGTATCATCCCTATGCAGCTCTCCCATGCTAAGGAGATGATGCAACTCTCCTCCAAACTCCTGAACAGTTGTTGTCCTCCAAGGATTATGAAAGAAATCCTAGTCCCATGAAATAGGACAACCATCTCCTACCAAAATATGGAGTAAAACTCTATCACTGCGGGTTGGTCTATCAATGCTATCATGCTCACTGAAAACATAACTCCCCTGTATCCTCGTCTTCCCAAGTGTATGCCACACATGGGTAAGTGCCTCCAATGGAAATCCCTAAAGCAAGGAAGTTGCGCTCTCTGCCAAGGAGACATCTATATGATGCAACTCTGATCCCTATCCCTGTATACAATCATCTAAAAGTAACAAAGTCGGAGTCCCCCAAGTACTATTCCCATCTCCCAAAGATGGAAACACGCCATCCCAAAATGGATGATATGAATCCTAAGCCAACCCATACTTATGCATCATCAAATCATCTATGTGGACTGAAAGAGAAGTGATGGGCACTCCTTACTATGCAGTCAAGATGGAATGCACTCGCTTGTGCCAACGGAAGACCTGCATAGTCATTGGGAACCCACTTCTCGTTACTCTCATCACCTAA
Source organism: Sequoia sempervirens (assembly GCA_007258455.2). Taxonomy (NCBI): domain Eukaryota; kingdom Viridiplantae; phylum Streptophyta; class Pinopsida; order Cupressales; family Cupressaceae; genus Sequoia; species Sequoia sempervirens. The sequence continues at coordinate 11,001 of VDFB02331345.1, read as the reverse complement.
ATCAAATTGTGGCTCGCATCTCTGATCCTGATGGGCAAGTTGGGTAGTTTCTGTACAAGTCCTCTCTGCAAACCCGATAGCAAAGTCCCTATCTAATAGCAACTAAAGGTATTCTAACTTCGTCCCCTCTAGGGCATGCTTGACAGTTCGCAAACTAGATATAGAAGTCCCAACTACTCCCCTGTCTACCTTTCCTCCAATTGTGCAGACCACAGGAGGTACTCAACAAATTTGTGTGTGTTGTCGAAACGAGTTAAATTTTGGACAACCTTATCCTCAGTAACCTTCAATTGTTCCTTAAGTCCCTGTGACTCACTAGGCTCATGCCTACAATCAGCCTCAACCATTGCGTTACCTGATTTGCTGACTATATAGGAGACATGATCCCACTCGAAGATGTGAGTTATCCCTACTAAATCTAACCCCAAAAACTCATTCTTCAGAGTGTTGACATTTCGTCAAACAGTTGTTGTGCAAACTCATGAATTCTAATTTTCTGAATGTTGTTCTGATTTTTTGAGTTTTGTTTGATTGCTTTTGATGTTTGGTTGAGTGTTTTCAATGCCAATAACATAAAGGAAATGCATAGAACTGATATATAAATGATTACACAACATAAATTGATAAACCCACTTCCATTTATACCATTAAATTAAAGATATAAGGTCTGATTTAAATGACAGGTATGTCTGATATGAAAATTATCAGACTGTAACAGCTCTATTAAACCCAATACAAATGAAAGATTTGAATACCCAATATGCCAATAACATACCCGTTCTATGCCAGCATGAAAATATAATGTATGACAGCTGATATGAGCATGATAACAATGGTAGAAGATTGAAATAGAATGTGAAATATGCAGCTACAAGTCTGATCGTTGTTATGAAAATGCTGATATGAAATTGGTTGCCAAAATCAACTTCAAATGCCCACAAAACCCCTTCCAAATGATGGTGCACCAACTAGAAATAGTACAGCTGGTATGGAAGATGTCAAATCCTTTGTAAATTTGTCAAACGGCTGGAATAAATCTGCAATGATGATTGTGCCACAAACCCTAGGTGCACTTGGCCAAAAATTGTATAGGCAACAAGTAGAATGCAAACATGTGATAGTATTGGCCTGGTTGAGACTCGATTTATCAATGGCTACACCTGATCTGAAAAAATATGCTGATATAGCATTGCTGCAAACTTAGACCTGAAAATTAAACACCTGAAACTCCTCCAATGAATCCCAAACGAAGACCCAAGGTAGGTCCTCCTCAAAGGTGAACTAGGTTCTCATCCAATTCACAATAGCCCTTCGGAGTTTTCGTTCCCAGAAGACTAAAACCAAGCTGAAACCCTTCTCCAAAGCTCAAACCTACAAGTGCTGATATGAAAAATGACAAATGAATGCCAAAATAGAAGCCCAAAATTCACTTTATAGCCTCCCATGAGCTTTTTTATAAAAGATAATAAAATATTCCTCCCCAAGGGTCTTTTCCTCATCAAAAGAAAGGGCCACTTTTTAAAAACAACTTTGTTTCACTAGGATGGGGGCACTTTTCAGTATTCACTTTATAATTCTCTGTTACTATTCACTTTTACTATTCCATTAAAGCAAACTTTAATATTTTCAATTTATCCCTGGATTCAACAACTAAACTCCAAACTGAAAGGCTCATAAAGCTCCCGGCTAGGCTCCGCATCCCTCAATTGGGTCCCCTAACCATACTGCTGACCTACGAGAACCCTAATAGTAGGCCAACCTCTGCTAGTCTAAGCTGCCTAAGGAAGGGACATTACAAGATGCCTTGCAATCCTCGTGCAAATAAGAAGGCACAACGTGATGATTCCACACGCTAGTCACACAAGAATCTACCTCCTTGACACACATAATTGGCGATTTATTTGAAGAATTTTGATATTTTGATGTCTAATGGATTATTATTGAGATGATTTATTGATGATATCTCTATAGTCAAATCGTAAGAAAAAAGGTAGAGTTCACGCGAAAAGGAGGCGAATCCAAAAATGGTGAAATCTATGAAATAAATTCTAACTCTGGCAAAGCTAGGAGCCACTATCCAAAAACGGCGCCTAGCATCTCATGCCTTAGTCAATCTTGCCCTCTTTTCGGAAAACGTGCAATTTTCTTCATCGGCCCAATTCAGTTACGCAGAGAAACGGTCAAAAGTAGTTTCCAAGGTTGGGAAAAGCAGGAGATCATCTTAATTATGTTCAGGCTCCTCAATTGATTGATCGTCCAATGCTGAGGATCTGTCAGATAGCGAAAATGCAGATTGAATGGTGGCAGTTTGGAAAAAAATGAAGGAAATTAAAGAAAAAGTTGAAAATCATTAAAAAAGTTCTAAGGCATGGAAGCCTAGGCACCCCTGTCAAAGAGAGGTGCCTACCATTTAATGTCTTAGTCTATTTTTTGCCCCATCTGAAAATTCATCAAACTCCTCTGTCAACCCGATTCCAGTTCTCAGAAAATCAGTCAAATATAGTGTCGGGGTTGGCAAGGGTATAATTCATCTCAGTTATGATCAGGCCTGCCTGATTAATTGCCTTTCAATCTTTGTTATTCACTTGCTGGCAAGAAACAACGTGCAAATTGGGGTCACTGGCTTCCGGTGGAAACACGCAAAGTAAAAATTTGAAAATCATTAAAAAATGGCTAAGGCATGAGGTGCTAGGCGCCCCTATCAACAAGGGGCACCTGGGTTCTCAACACTTAGAAAATTTCTCAGCCTCGACACCCCTTCTTTCCAGTTCAGTCTCCATCAGTAGTTTTGAGAGTTCGCAATCATGATCAGATGATGTCGGATGTCGGCATGGAAGTTGTAGATCACTTCAGCAGTGGTCAAACATGAGATTACCATGATCAAATAGATTTTATCAGTTTGCAACGTCAGATAGTCAGCTCATCAAAGTTGGAGGCAGGCCTTGCCGAAAGCAAAAGCAAGCAAAAAATGAAAATGAAGAAAAAATTGTAACTTTGGGATGTATAGGCGCCCTTGTCTAGTCAGGGTGCCTAGCATTTGGTGCCTTAGTCATTTTTTGGCTTTGGTCATTCGTTGATCAAATACGCATCCTCACACGTGTTTTTTTTCCCTACAAAAGAGGAATTCACCGTTGCATGTGCAAATGGACTCAGATTTTTGCAAACAAAGTTTCTATCTTCATGGATAGACTTCAAAATTTTAGGGCTTTGTGAAAACAACGCTTTTTCATCTTCAAACTCTATTCAAAAAGGCTTTTGGCATTCATTCTTCATATTTTGCAAGTTGGCATCCAGAGGAGGAAAGATAGAATTTTCTTCTCATAAAGATTTGGAGGCTCAAATGGAGTGCTTTTTCAATGTTCTTCGTGGATTCAAGATTGAGAAGTACATAGGCACGCTTTTTCATGGTCCAATCTTCTAGGGCATCACGTTCAGAAACAAGTGGTCAGCTTTTTCAATTTTCATCAATCTAGGTCTATCTAATTTTTGCTCCTCTTGAAGATTGGAAAATTTATATTTCCAAAAATTTGCTTTTTTGGCGCTTTTTCAAGAAGCCCTCAGCTTTTTCAACATCTAATGAACTAGGTCTTCTTCAGAATGTGATTGTCTACAAAACCCAAACCTCAGCTTTTTTCAAGGAATCCGCTTTTTGGAGAAAAATCAGCAACTTATTTTCAGCAATTTGCGCAAAACTTTTCCGAAGATAGGCATATTCACAGTCAAAATTCAAGTATTTAAACATGTATTCTCCAATAGAGATCAACTTTTTGGCAGATATAGTTTCCCAAATTATCAATGAGTAAGTCATCTTTTGGGGCAGCAAAGATTTCCAAGAATAGAACTAAAAACAGCACTTAACTCGATGTCTTTTCTGAATTTAACTTGCTATTCTTGTTTCATGCTTATTTATTCTCTGTGAAATAAAAAAATCAGATGTATAGTTTGAACTTTCCCTGCTTTTAAATCAGTTAATTGATTTTAGCAGGTGATTAGTTTTAGTTGGTTGTCTTGTGTTAGTTTTAGAAATAAATCTTGCATGTTGGCAAGTCTAGTCAGCTTAAAGCAAGGAGATTTTAGCGTTACCTACTCCTTGTTTGTGTATAAATAAGAGCAGCCTTGCCCATTATTTTTCAGGGAACTATGATTGTAAGAGCTAATTTGTAAGTCTGTATTGCTGCAAATTGTTGTTCAGTTACCGTTCAACTTGTGTCAAGTGTAATCTGGTGTTTGATCGCACATTGTAAGCCTGTCTTTGCTACAATCTACTGTCCTAGAAGTGTAACTGCTGTTAGAAATTGAAAAAAGTGAAAACTTATGCCTTCTTTGCTCTAATTTACTTGCTCAATCTCTTTCAATTTCTTGTCTTATGTGTTTTGCTTGTATAATCTTTATTTCAGCTTACATCTTATAAGTACAATGAGTCTTCAGGTGTGATTTGGAAGTAAGTTTATTTAAGCTTCTGCATTAATCAAATCATTCCTCATTTACTTCTGACTCTCAAGCTCTGAGTTTACTTGAGTTGTCAAAAGCGTCTATAGTTTAGGCCTAGTTGTAGTTTGAAGTTTTGGAAAAGAGAAAACCTCAACTACAACGCAAAGAGTTTTATAACCTTGCGCTCTTAGTTGAGAATAAAAAGATTGGTAGTAGTTTAGTATTCTTTTTAAGCATCATCAGAGAAGAGGGAGCTTCCCCTCCTAATTGGAAGAGTAGCTTAATTGTGCATAACTGTCCATTTCTAATCTGCATTCCAAAGGTGCAAATTGAAACGCCAACATGGCTCTCCCACAAAGGTGACTCATGATCCCTGTGATGCAAGCTGTGTAAACTCAAAAAATTTAGAATCATATCGGTCCTCAAACTCATGCAAATCTGAAACCTCCTCGTGTCTGACCGCCATAAGGGGTTTTCCCCTCAAATCATGAGTAGCACTACCATTCATAGGTGTCATGGCAGCCATTGAAGACTGAATTCCTACTGTGGATGAAGATGACTGAGCCAAGCTCAATTCCTCACAGAGCTCGTCAATCTAAATCTCTAATTCTTGAAGGGCATTTTGAGTGCTCTTCAAGGAATTCCTAGCAACCATAAGCTCATCAGTAAGTTTATCCACTTCCCCTTCTTTCCCCTTAAGCGCATCAAACTAGATCTCACCAAGCATGAGAAGGTGATCTCTATCAGAGAGTAGCTGCAAGTAATTTGACTTCATTAACACCATTGCTTCTCTAAGCGCCTGTGAATCTAAAAGGGAAAATTCCCAATCAAGATCCATATGTTCTCCTAAGGACATCCAACAATATTTAGCCATCAACGTAAAGGTGTCATCAAAGTGTCTAATGGCTGCAATAATCTAGTCTTCATTCACCTTCAACTATCGTACCAACTGATTGGACTCCTGAGACTCGTCAACCTCATATGAATTTTCTGATTTGTGATCAGCATCATGCAACACTAAATCAAATTTGTTTTCAAGGTTGATATCAATACCATCAGTGCTCAAAATGCCATCCTAGGGTTCTGTCAAACAACTATCATGATGTAAGGCATTCTCTTCATCAACCACTTCAAATTTGAACCTCCTTTCTTCCACCTGCTCCTCATCAAACAAGTAGACCCTCAACTTACCCTCATATTGTTTGAAAATATTGTGAACCAAGTTATAAGCAATTGTAGGCATCACCTACTCTTGCTTTAGAACAGCCCACATCGGAGATAAGATAGGCTGGGAAATTTCATCACTTTCATTAAAATTGAAGCCATAATGATCCTCATGTAATCCTGAATAGATTTGACATTATCTTCACTGATAGCATCCAAGAAAAGACGAAACATCTGTAAAATAAGATCATTGCAATCATAGTCAAGCATAATAGCGCATGATCTCACCTGTGCCATCAATTCTAGAACCCTGACCCTCTTTCCAAAAGAAGGGCTTCTGACATCACCTATCCCATCAAAGCTTCCAATGATCAACCACAATATCTCCCTCATTTTGCCAACATTATAAGGAACTTTAGGAGCTGTAATCCTTATAATTTCGCTCATGCAAAGAGTAACAGTGAGCCTTACCTCCTTATTTTTGTGTCTCAAAAACTCATGCTCACCCAAAGAAGTCACTACTAGAGTCATAACTATCTGCAACAAATCAGAAGGCAATTGCTCAACAAGACTCAAACATTCTTCTACTCTTTTCAATGTGACCAAAGTATCATCCCTTGGTTGAGGTAGACTACTGTGCTTACCACCTGTTTCGTAAAGTAGTCTTGCCAACTATTTACCATCTTCAGATACCAACCCTTTGTCACTTACTGAATCCATATTTTAAAAATTGAGACTGAATAATATGAGCATTGGTCACTCAACAAAGAAATTTGAAACACCTTTCACAGATGACCCCTCAAGCTAGCAGGAAAATTGGCTCTGATACCACTGTAATGTCCCACCCCAAATGGAACAATCTCTATTGCGATTTTGCTCGATATTTTAAATGATCATAGCAATTTGACGCATTGTCATTTTGTCAAATAGATGGCATGAAAACTAAACTGAATAGTTCAATGATTTGATATTTGCATTTCTCAAATGATAAACTCAGAGATAAATTGCATTACACTTGCATTGCTTCATGCCAATAAATATGCATTACATTCAATGAGACATCTACAAGGTTTCCTTTGTGTTTTTGAGCATTAACAGTAACAATAATATGCAAACTCACATGCCAAATATAGAGATTAATATTTAAATACCACTTTGATGCAAGACCAGCCTGTAGCTGCAGGTTAACTCTGAGTGTAGCAGCAATGTCACGCCCAGGAATGGTGATAATTCTGATTTCCTCGCACTCAGAACACCACACAATAATCTGCCCAGTTCTAAGCCCTCATATGCAGTGCCAGGTAACACCAAAAAGGGTGGTTTTCCCTCAGATCCTCACACTGTCCTATCTGCAGGTCTGTAACTAAACATTAAAGGCAGAGATTGGTATTCCTAGTGCAACGTGGGCAAATGCAAAGGTCTGCACTGACTGTTACCTCCTGTAGACTCACACACCTCTTTGGACAATCACCACGACCTCCCAACTCATACACTTCACACCCCAAATTGATATATGCAGCAAATATGCAAGGTTATAGGCATCCAACACTCCCAAGTTCCACGGCCAGCTAGGAATTATGTTTGTGCCCCTTCAAAGCAGCAATATCTATAGGCAATCTTCACACCCAGGTCTGAGTTAAGCAGAGTTCCCAACCTCACACCAAACTCCACATTCTACATTGCAACTCAAATATATTCTTGCCAATGAAATCCACGACCAGCAATAGATTAAAGTGGCAACTCCACATCAACTAACTTCTCTAATAAATCTTCAAGAATCCTCTGCAATACTTTATTCTGAAAATATAACCAATATCTCTCAGATTTCCTGATTAATCCATCAAACCCTGAAATATGAAACCTTCCTGCAAATCATTTGAAGCTCAAATATAATCCCTAAATGAGATTATCCAACCAAGTGCTCTTGGGTGATCTTCCACACCTGCAAACACTGTCCTCTTTAACGGATTTCATCCTCAAAAAGCTATGGCTTTCACAACCAGCAAACCCTTGCTTCAGCTCTTCTCAAAATTTGTGCATACAAGAATGAATGAAAGGCATTAAGTATGCTTTTTATACTTCCCCCAAAGCCCACATCCCACTTGGCCATTTAATGCTTTTAAATTATATTTGCTTTTGATGGTCATTTAAATATTTCAACTCAAAATTGAGGGGTTAAAACATTAAAATAACAATGCTTTATGCAAACATCTCATAACACCTTTTAACCCCTTATAACACCATTTTATAAAGTCATCCATAATAATTAATATTATTAAAGTTAAGTTGGATTAACTTTAATAATATAAATTAAATCATTAACTCTCCGATAAATACCAATATCAACTCATGGAAGTAATCCATCAACTTTCCAGATATAGGCATGATACCAGCTAACCATTCCATGACTTACTATAAATAGTAAGTATAAGCAACACATCCAAGTGACTTACTAAGAATAGTAAGTGTGGGTCAAAGTGTCCTAAATGGCCTCCGGAAGGCACACCACAAATAAGCTGGGGCACTGAGCTGAAGAGTACTGAAATAAGCACCAAAAGGTCAGTTGAAGCGCCATAGATTGTAGAAACCCTAGTTTCCCCTATTCTCCGAATCTGACTGTCTTTCTGATCTTTTTGAAGGTTTTTGGTTTTTTGCTTGTTTTTGTGTTTTTGATGCAATAAAAGAAAAGGTACGATTTTGCAAATAATTGAAATAAATTCAATAAAAATTTAATAACTCTGATATTGATGGGAAATGGATGCCAGTGCTCTTTATTACTTCTTTCAGAATGATTACAAAAATACCCAGTTACATGCAAAGATAAAAAAGGCAATGATTTTATTAAAAACCTGATTTTTTCTGTAGCTGCAATTAATGAAGGCTGAGAATGGTACGGCTGCAAAGATGAAGCCCTTTCTCCCCTGCCAGTCGCCAGACAAAGGTTCTCTGAATATTTGCGCCCCTCAAGGTAAAGTCGGAAGATGGAAACTGAAGGCGTTTTTTCCCCTGGAGACAAAGTACGGCTCTCTTCAACAGTACGGCCAAGTACAACAGTACGGCCTGTCTAAAACAGCAGCAATAAATAAGAAGTCCTTCCTCCTGTCTTCAATGCCAAATCTCTGATGATATGATGCGCCTATGTGAAAGAATGTATTCTGAATAAATGGATATGCTGAAGCTCTGTAAAAATAAATGATCTCTGAAGCTCTGTGATTTCCTCTGCCTAAAGAAACCTCTGCTGCAATAAATCAAGTGTTATTTCACACTCTCTGAATTGCTTCCAGTGGAGATGGCTCGTTCCCCAAGGAATTCGAACTTGAACCCCTAAAGTCTCTTGCTCAGATCAATTTGATCAGTTTCTCAAAATCAATAATCTCATAATTCCTCAAAACCCAAGGCAAATCCTCTAATATGCTGAAAAGTGCGATTTCCTCAATAATAGGGTTTTAATCAAAATTTGACTTTTTAATTCTTTTCATTTTCCAATAGTCTCCAGCCAAAATATTAAATCAAAATTTAATTACCAAATAGACCCCTTCTGATGATGGCGCACCCCTCCATGAGAAATCACTTAAGTTATAATTTAATATTATAACTTTATATTATAATCATCAATAATTAATATTTAATTAATATAATTAAATATTAATATCTTCCCCGTTACTCATCCGATGACTGATCCGTCTGAAGCTGACGAACTCTGAAATGATTCTGAATACTGCCAAAGCCATACTGCTAAAAATAGCAGGGGTCCCATGCTGCCTGCCAGGAACTACTAAAAATAGCAATTCTGCAAAAAGTCTCCGATCGAGCCCAAACGAAAGACTACTGATCAAACTCTGCTAACTGAAGCTGAGCCAAGCTCCGAAGTGACCCTCTATCCAATCTATCAGCCTACGAGGGTCGTGTGATAGGCCAATCCTGTACTCCGAGAGATGTCACTGAGAAGGGGACATGACATAGATCACCCTCAAAGGGGTCCCCTAAACACCATGTTAGCCTACGGGGACCATAGTCATAGGCTAACCACAAATCATGTCCACTAGCTAGGAAAAGGGGACATTACATTTTAACATTTTAATTGACAACTTACATTTAATTATTTAAAAGGGTGTTTTAAGCGTGCAGATAAAGTGTTGCTAGGCTCAAGGTGATGGAAAGTGGTCATAAGGACACTTTATACTATTTTATTAAGGAAAAAAAAACATTATTTGAAAAAAACCAATAATAAAACAAAAAGTGTTTTCAAAAAAAGCAATTAAAAAGCAAAAAAACGCATTTAAAAAAATAATGAAAAAAGAAAAAGTGTTTTTTCAAAAAAGCAGCAAAAAAAGCTATAAGAGGAGGAGTTGTGAAGAGAAAAGGGTTACCATTTTTCATATTTTCCATTTGCTTTGAGTGAGACTTGATTTCTCATATTTCTTGAGAATGAAAATCCTCTTGGAATATCAATTTTGAAGATGAAAACCTTCCTAGCTGGATATGGTGATTTCATTCTGAAATCACATTTGTGCTGCAAGTTGAAGTTTTTCCTGCTGGTTTGAGGAAAATGGAGATATTTGATCATTTTTGTAATGTCCCCTTCTCGAGCATGATCTTTCCAGTGACCGTTGGCCTATTCTGGAGACCCGTAGGCTACTCGAAAGGTAAAATTAGGGTTTCTTGTTTTGAAGGATGCTCTTGCTCGAGGTTGGTTGATTCAATGGCGGATTCTTTCTGGGTTTTCAGAGAGCTTCGCAGTGATATGTTCTTCTTGGCATTCTGAGCATCTTCAGGAATTTACTATTTTTAGTAAATTCTATTTCTGGCAGTGTTCCTGTTGGTTTTGGCATGGTTGACTTTCTATTTCAGACTGATCAGTTGGCTTGCTCATTTATGGCTTCGGGGCTCAATTGGAGAGATAAGTCGAATTATTTAATTAAAGTCATGTTTTAATGTTATATTTTAACATTGACCCCCTTGGCCTAGCTCGTCACTTTAAGTTGTTTTAAAAGATGTCTTTATGGGTGGGCACCTCATTGAAAGAAATTAATTATATTTCTTATAAAGTAAAGATTAACCCAAGCTCAAATTGGACGCCAATTTCAAGAAGGAAATAAAGTATTATTAAAAGTCAAAGTTTGCTTGGAAAAGTGGGACGCCTTCTATTGGAGGATCAGGGTTTGGTTCGAAAAGGAAGTTTAGGGTTTCGAGAAAGATCATCTGAAAATTATAAAAGGAGGCCATTGGTTATCATTGAGATTATCTTTGGTCTATGCTATTGTTATGATGCCGAAATGGTTGTTGGATTGCTTCGAGGAATGAATGCCTCCTAGCCTTGGCTCGACTTCGTGCTTGAGAGATAGCACCTAGTGGAGAGGTTTGCTTATTTTGAGTGTTTTGGGTAGTAAGGTTTGCATTGTAGTG
>VDFB02331344.1:0-13764 GCA_007258455.2 Sequoia sempervirens | reverse complement strand
AGGTAGATCCAATATCCTAGATTCTTGTGTCTCTTTTAGTTGTAGGGATGGTAAATTTGATGCATTTTTAACAAGTCTTTTTGACATAAAGCCCCAAATATAATTTTTTTTTTACAACATAGATGAAATTGAAAATTTATAGAATGAAGGCAGATAAGAGAAGGGAAAAATTTTGTGCACATATGCTATAAATTTGGGTTGAGTTGGAATGTCAAAGTAGTTGGGTTCCCTAGACTGAGATGTTGCTTTTTTGGATCTAAAACCTCTAGAATGTACACTATAGTCTATTATATGTTTCTTATGATTGTCAGCTAATGAAACCTCCAAATCTGACCTATACACATGAGAAAATAGAAAAAGTTTATGTTGTATAGGGGCTTAAATAATTCAAACCCCATTTTGGTATTTCTACCTCCACATACAATGATTGATGATGATCAAGAGGACATACCCTAGATTGGGAAGAGGCCAAAACAATAATATTTGACTAAAATGATATATGATAAATGAAAATGTTACCTTGATGTGAAATCCTTGATGAAGTGATACCACACCACAAGTTTCCTCATATGTTTATTGATAGGTTCCTTGATTGCTTGATAGACTTGCAAAATGTTAGTTCCTGAAACACAATAGATTGTTGTAAATATCATGTAGAGAATAAATTCAGGCACATCCATAATAATTGTATGATAGTTGGGTAAAAGAACAATAGTGTGTCACACTTTTGACCAAATAAATAGTTCCAAGTGAACTATTTTTGGCTGAAAGGTATTCAACTATTTTTGGCTGAAAGGTATTCGATTGAGTGGCTTTCAGTTGAAGCCATGCAATAGTGATATGGCACTAATGTGGTGACCCCTTTTTGGTTAGAGGGGTTTCAGCCAAAAGAAACTCGGCCAAACACTTTTCAACCAAAAATATGAGTAATAAAAACAAAAAAAAAAGAGGGCACGCCTATTTTTTATGCTTGAGAAAAAATATTTTGGACTAGAGGATGTCGGCCGAAGTAGGGTTTTCAAGTGTCAATAAATAGAATTCAATACCCCAACTTTCATGCTCTTCTCCTCCTCTTCTATAATTCTTTTCTTCTATGGTCTTGGTGCGATATGCACGAGTTTGTGGTTTTTGGGATTTTTTTTTAGCCAAAGCATGTTATTGAGATAGTTGTTGGTTTTGTATAGGAACACTACAGTGGCGATATGGGTGTTAGTAATTTTTTTCAATAAAATATTTCAATAGGTGAATGAAAAACAATAAACTCATTAAGGGCATTGATGTTTTTAATATATGTTTTACAATATGAAACCCTTGCCACGAAGTGATAGTGTAATTTTTTTTTGCTTGAATAGTTAAACTATGGTAAACTATTTAAATCCTTGAATGGTAAACTAAAAATTTGGGGTTTTCAAATTCAGGTGATATAAACCCTTTAAATGGTAACTTTCTCACCAACACCCATATGGCCACTGCTATGTGCCTATAAAAAAACTAGATACAAAAACCTAAAATGAAAGAGCATTAAATTTTTTTATACATACACACATACACACATACACATATGTACATACATATATACACACATACACATACAAAAACCTCATTTTAAGAACCATATGACAATAAATAAAAGATGTAAGGAAAGGAATAATACAAATGGATTTTATTGGTGACTCCTTGAAACACTACTACTTATTTTTGAAAACCCTTCAAAAATGGCATTGCAAACCTCCTCATAGACCTATGAAAATAGGACAATGAAAGCCCTACTAATGTTTTCAATAACAATGTTTGAACAACATTCTTATAAAGGCATTGGATTGCATTTTTTTAACTTTTTTTCTTTAGTCTAGGTATACATAGTACGATGGAAATAACTAAGGGTGTTGTCACCTTCTTTTACTCTTGCTAGAGTTTACTAATGGCCTTGGCACAAACTTGGGATATTTTCGCCATCCTTGGTAGAAAATAACTAACGGAATTGCCACTCAAAAAGTGTATTGAGATGTTTTCTATATCTTTGAAGTCTTACATCCACATTATTAATGGATTTTCCCTTGAATATGTGTGCCCAATTTTAGTTATTTGAACTGTTACAAACATAAGTGGAAATCACATAGGCCTCTGCCACTCTTTTAAGTTTTAGGCTAAACTTTTCATGTGTACAACAACTATACATGTGCATGTTGGAAAATTGTCAACACTCCCCTCAAGATTCGTGACATGGACTAATCGCCTCACGTGGATCCATTAACTTTGGCAGTTGTATCGGGCATTAATAGGTCAATCTTTTGGTGCAACAACAACTATGGGTACACAAGTGGTATCAGAGCCAAAGGTGTCGGGTTTGAATCCCCTTAGGTAACGCTGAGGAGGAGTTTGTTGGAATTTTTTCAACACTCCCCTCAAGATTTGTGACATGGACTAACCACCTCCGATGGATCCATTAACTCTGGCAGTTGTATCAAGCATTAACAGGTCGATATTTTGGTGCAACAACAACTGTGGGCCAATAATGCACCCATTTTTACTTAAGTTCATTCATCAAAATTGTGATGTCAATCACTAATGGTTCCATCAACTAAAATGCACACCAATTTTCCTATTGCCACTTTGGAAAAAATCACTAATAGCCAAACCCTTCAAAAAGTGCACCAATTTAACATTTCCTTTCCTACACAAGAAAACATAATCCCTTTGCAAAATTTTATGCCCTTGAGCAGAGATATTATGTGGAAAATCCACTCAAAAGGTACATCTGATTTCAAGTTTATCATCCTTATGCTAGCTTTGGTGCAATTCTATTAAGTTTCAACCACTTTTGAATGTGTTTGGAAAATATATTGTTGAGATAAACCAACCAAACATGCACTTCCTTTATTGATACTATTTCTCTCAAACCTTTTCTTAGATCACTAATCCACTTGCCATTTTTGCATATCTAGGCAGAGTTTGTGCCATCATAATAGTGTTCCTAGATAATCTTGGATGGAATTCACTTAAGGTACATTAGCACTTAAGGCCTTCAACTAAACTATCATTTGTTTGTGAGTTTGCTCTAGAACTTTATCTTATGTCACTATCATAAGGAGTTTTCATCATGATTCATATCCCTTGAATGGATTTACCATTGTTAGTGTCCTCGCAAATATTTTTCCAAAACTCATTGCCCAAATAAAAAATATAGACTTGCTAGTGGTGTTTCCTTCCCTTGAACTCAATTTTTTGACATTGTTCCCACAAAATAGTATAGTAGCACTTTGTGGCCAATAAACATACATAACCTCCAAAAGTATCTTTAAGGACACCCATAGGAATGGCCCTTGAACAAAGTCACTAGTGTATGATCTTCTAGGCATCTTCAACTCCCCAATATGGCATTCAACATTCTCTTCACAAATGATTAAGTATAGTCTAACATTAGAGCCAAGCTAGAGATGGAACATACACATATAATAATGTCCAAGTAGATTATAAAACTCATCCTTAGTCATTACAAAATATTCTACATTAACATCATCTGCTAAGGCCAAGTAAACTTCAAACCCCTCATTAAATTGAAGTCTTATGAGCCAATCACTAAATGCTAACATTTCAATATGAGTTGGCATTTTTGTTTTATATCTGCTCTAGAAAACTCATCCTTAGTCATTATAAATTCTTCTAGATTAATATTATTTGGTAAGGTCAAGTAAAATACTTCAAACCCATCATTAAGTTCAAGTCATATTCAAGACTATCACTAAATTTTCTATCATTTGAATATGAGTCAAGGCATTTCTATTTTATATTTTCTCCAAAAAACTCATCCTTAGTCATTACAAATTCTTCTAGATTAACATCATTTGCATATGTGTATGTGTGTGTATGTATGCATATATACATGTATGTTTGTATGTATGTATGTATATGTATGTATGTATGTATGTATATATACATACATATGTCTATATAAGTATGTACACATGCATATGTGTATGTATATATTTATATATACATGTACATTTATGTATATTTATGTATGTTTAATATCTGTGTATATTTTTATATGTGTACATGCATATAAATATGTGTATGTATGTATAAATATATGTATGTATATGTACATGTACATATATATATTTATACACATACACATATACATATATGTATATATACACATGTATATATATATGCATATATATAGACATACATACATACATACATACATACATACATACATATATATATGTATGTATGTATGTATGTATGTTTGTATATATATGTGTATATATACATATATATTTATATGTACATGTACATGTACACATTTATACATATATGTATATATACACATGTATATATATATGCATATATATATACATACATATATATATACATATATATATACATATATATGTTTTAGTTTTGAAATTCGATAAATATATTTATCATAATTATATACATATATATATATCATGGATGATAAGGTATCTCATCATTCTCCTTGTTCTAAGCAATATTCTCATGTTAGATCAAAATTATATTAGGAGAGTATTGCTAGATTAGAAAATGCACTAAGATGTTCAAATCAAACAATTCATAACTCCCTTGATTTGGATAATCGAGATAGATTAGTCAAAATTAGAGATGATGTTCTATGAATGATCAGGACAATTCAATAATTTAGTCCTTATAATGATATCATCATTGAGAAATTTTATTTGTTTCTTGCCAAGAGTGTTACTGGCACAAAGAAAGGGAAAGATGTTGGCAAATTAGTTTCACAAGAAAATGTGTACCATATTCCATTTTTATAGAGGAAAAAATAGAATTAGAGGATATATGGTGATGAGGTGTGTAGATGACCTTTTTGTGCCATTCATATATCCTAGATGGTTGGAAACTTATCAGAGATGGCCTCACAATGATGAGATGCCACTATATTTTGTGAAACAATTATATGCAAAGTTTCATTTATAGATAGATGTGGACTACACATCTTATCCTAAGCATGATGGCCAAGGTAAATGGAATTTTTTCAATAAACTTGAGCTTAGACATTGATATTTACCACCACCCATGAACAAGAAGGAACTAGTTGGCCCAAACCTTTTGGTTCTACCAAAACATTTGGAATTGGCAGCAACAGGGTAATCAACAACATGCTGCACTAGATCCTAGATTTTTTGGTGGCATTGCCACTATTATGACACAAATCAATTAGATGTCATATGATCAAGTTGGTAGATACTTATTATGGTCACAGATCAGCCTTCCTGCTACCGAGGCTACATCTACATCTTATGATTTGTTTATTTGTTATGATCTACCTACTACTTTAGATGTCGACCATATGAGTCACACAACTTTGTGTAATATGTGTAGAGTCTTAGTTTAGGATTTACTAGAAAATTACCAGGTCATCAATGAGGACCATGGGATCCCTCTTTACCATGTATAATAACTTATTATATAGCAATATCCTGGTGCACATATGAGCCACTAGGTGGAAACTTTAGACGATATTCCACAACAACCTATAGAATCCAATGCATATCATGTTTCTATCGATCCTTTAGCTTGTCTAGGTCCTCAACATGTTACATATCACACTGACATCACTGGGGCACCTGATCTTGTCAATGGCACATATAGTCAGCTTCTTTTTGGCACTGATACTACACTAGCTACAAATTCCCTGTAGTGTCTTTACGTGCTTGTGATATTAGGGGGATTGGTAGAGCCATCGAGGAAGCACGATAGGTACTTGAATAATTTATATGTATAAATTGTGTTCTAAACATTTACGTACATACATATAAATTTTAAATAAAATTTATTTTAAAGTCTAGTTCTTTAACTCCTGATTTAAATCTTATATTTCAAAATTTTTGTTCAATAGTATGTTGATTTGTTAAAGTTTGGAAATTTGGAGCATGATGGAAATCCCATGCAGTATACATCTAAGGTACATTTAAATAATAAAAATATAAATTACTTGATGTAAGTTTTAACACATTGAACTAGTACATTATTAATTTTTTGATAATTTTACATATATGTACACATACATGTATTAAAAATTAAATTACATGTGTACTTGATTTTGTGCAGGGCTTGGGATGAGGCTCAAGGCATGAATTAGGTGATGCAATATAGGGAGGCCTTCAAACAAGCCAACACAAACTCACTTGATTAACACAAGCTTTTAATTCTTTAAACCCTATTTAGGGTGACTCTTTTCAAACTTCACTATTTTGTCTTGCAGGAGTGAAAACTTGGTTTTCCATTCAAAAATTTCAATAGATAAATCAAAGCCACAAAAAAATTATCATTTCAGGAACCCATTAGGGCCAACTCTGACATATCTCAAAACTCCACTAGGTTACTTTGGAATAACTTCATCGAAACAAGGCATCTACGTTGTCCTAGACCTCAAATTAGGTCACTTTTACAAAGGAACTTGTCTCTAATCTTATTTTGAACCTCAAAACTCACTTGGGAAGAATTCAACATGTTACAAAGCCATAGATTCCACAAATTTTATCAGAAGAACTAGCCTCCAATGCACCTAACCTTGAAACCCTCCTTTTTAGCAATTTTCATGGGGTTTTATTGAAAACTATCCTTCCAGAACTTCTCTAACCCTTCCACCACTTCAAAAACCCTTAATTAGGTCTGTATATGCTTAAAATTTTATCATATAACCTTTTTCCAACTCTATTTCATCAAAATCCCACTTTAAACCTCTATTTTTAGGTCAAATCACACAAAATATCATCTAGAGCATCACACCCAAAACTCTTAAATGACCTCCCCTACTCTCATAGCCATGCTCACACCTAGATATCCTATATTAGACCCATTTCACTAAGTCATAGTAACCATAGAGAATGGAATGGGTCAAATCTACATTTTAAAGACTTTCAAACCCCTCAAACAGGGTTAACAGGTCTATCTCAGGAAAACAGTCACCAAATCCTTCAAATTTTATATAAATCAATCAAAATGACTCCAATTTGATCCTAACACATTTTCCTACCAAATCATATGCAATTTATATTGAAAAAAACCTATACGGAGCTGTATATAGGTTGGAAATAGTGAATTACACAGAAAATATAAGAAAACAATGATATTCTTATTGGATTTCACTTCAAAACTGCCAAGCAGAGCTTACAATGAGGTCCTTCACCTATTTAAACATTTTCCCTCCTAAAATAACTACCTAAACTATCCCAAAAAAAATTTGAATTCCCATGACCATTGGGCTTCTTCAAACTAACATATTTTACACTTTTACAACTTTGTATTAACAACTTTTTACAATATTGTGCAACTTTTACATTATTGACCCAAAAGACACCAAAATTCACCAATTACATTAAAATGGTCTCAATAGACCTTATTTGAAATCAAATTACTCAAAATACCCTATAATCAGCCTAATGACTAACGTATGACTTCATTCTCATGATTTGTCATGGTGGCCCTGCACCATACACCTAACCTTGAAACTTTTCCCAGTCCCTTGGAAAATGGTGTTGTTGTAGCACCATATGTTATATCTTCATTGATATCTACACACATGTCCTTATCAACTATTCTCTCACTTATCCTTTGTTCCACCTTTGCTGCATGCTTAAATACTTTCCAACTACTCTTATTGACTTCACTTTCTACCTTCATTTTCACCTACAGACTCTCTGCCCCAAATGCTACTGTGTTATTAGATCTACAAGTATTTGTTTTAACAACATATAACTGCCTCTTCACCTTCTTTACATTCAATGGAAAAACTATTGTCCCCACCATAATTGCATCATGCTTTTCCACAAGTAATTCACCCTTGTTCTTCTCTATTTCAGACTTGGACTCCAATCTATTAACTTATTTTCTCTTCATCATTGAAGCATCCTTCCCATTCACTATTTGCACCTTCTCTCTATCCCTTCTATCTACTATCTCAACACCATTAATCCTTGAAGTGTTTACATACTCTTTGCTTCTATCCTCCTCAAGCTTTACATGCTCCTTCTTTGCAAACATGATGATCTTAGTTGCCTTCGTCTTCTCTTTGACATCCTCCTGTATTGGTATTAGTTTGAAATTAATATCATACTTCTTGATGGTGTAGATATTCTCCCTACCATCATATAGTGATTTCCTATCAAATTTTCATGGCCTTCCAAGTAATATATGGCAACAATCCATTGGTAAAATGTCACAAAGTACCCTATCTTTGTACCCTCCAATATGATGCTCATTTAAAGCTTTCTCTCTAACTAGAAGTGACTGACCATCATTCAACCATGATACCTTATAGGGTGATTCATGAGGAACTCTTTCTAGTTTCAATTTTTCTACCATCTCTCTAGACACCATATTGTCAGTGGAACTAGAATCTGTCACAACTTTGCACACCTTACCATTACACTTACATGTGGTCTTGAAAAAACTCCTTTGCATTGGTTCCTTCTCTTTGGATGTCTTCAACAATTGTTTTCTCAGCATCAATGATTCTCCTACCTTTGAAGCAACAACATGACTTGAAGAATTTGAACTTTCATAGTCATTTTCTTGCACTATTTGAGCTCTCCTTTCACTTCTCCTTTCTCCACCACTTGATGTAGATCCCTGTCTCTTAGGACATTTGAATGTTGGATGCCCAAACTCTTGAAAATTGTAGCATCTACCTACAAATTTACTTGTACTTACACCTCCTCAAAATCTACCTCTAGAGCCTTTGAAACCTCCTCTAAAATCTGCAACTTTCTCTTGTCCTTTACTAACATCTTCTTGGCTTTCATTTGATTATCTTGATGTAGGAAATGTTCCTCTCCCTCTAGAGCTATTTCCTCTACCTCTAATTATCTTATCTTTCCTTCTTTTCATCTTTTCTTCCACTCTTTTTTCCATTTAATAACACTCTTCAACAAATTTAGGATTTTCCAAAACTAATTCATCTTGAATATTGAATCTTAAACCACCAAGGTACCTAGCAACTTTCTCAACTTTATTTTCATTATGATCAGACCTTATGCTCAATTTATAGAATTCTTCAGTATATAACCTAACATCCATTTCCTTTTGTCTTAAACCTTGAAGTCTTTTAAACATTTCAATCTAATAGTATTTAGGCAAGAACTTACCTTTCATATTTTCTATTATTTTTTACCATGAAACAATCTTGGACTTACCTTGCTTTCTCCTCTCTAATTGTTGATAATCTGACCATAACAAAGAATGACCTTTTAGCTTGGTCTTTGTAATCTTCACTCTCTGCTCTTTAGGAACATCTTCACATTCAAAATAGTTGTCCAAGGCTAGAATCCAATCTAATAACTCTTCATCATTTAGGTTCCCACCATATTTAGGAACATCTATCTTCACTTTATGTTTTTGAAAGAGGAAAAAATTGGTTTTACAGAGACCCGAAACCACAAGTTTTACAAAAAAAAGAAAAGATCATCAAAAACCCCATAAACAAAGAGGCTATAGAGAGGACAAAAATTTGACAAAGCCACAACCACCAAAAAAGCCAGCAAGGGCTGCAGGAAAGACCCAAAAATACCATCCTTATCTTCACCTTATGTTTTTCACTCTTGACTACCCTTATCAACTTTGCCATCCTTTGGTCTTTTGGATCTAGTTCTTTATCAACATCTTCAAATTTGTCATCCTCTTCTTCCTTGGAGTCACTTTCATCATCCTCATCTCTTCTCTTCCTTGTTTCCAGGGCTACAAGTGTTTCCTTCAACTCTCTTATCTCCCTAGCCTACTTATCATTCAAGTCACTCATTTCTTTAGCCATGTTTTTACCTTTTGGAGGCATTTTGACAACTTTGTCTTTTCAACTTCCATTTAGCCTTCTTCATTCTGCAACTTTCAACTCTCAAATATCTAATCCTTGTGCTCTGGTACCAATTGATGCAATACAAGGAGGTCTTCAAACAAACCAACAAAAACTCACTTGATTAACAAAAGCTTTTAATTCTTCAAACCCTATCTAGGGTGACTCTTTTCAAACTTCACTATTATGTCTTGTAGGTGTGCAAACCCAATTTTCCACTCACAACTTTCAATAGACAACTCAAAGCCACAAACCAACTATCTTTTTAGGAACACATTGTTAGGACTAAAAATATTATTCACTATTTGTTATATTTATTTCATAAATTACAAAAATTCATGTGACCAAAACCATTTTATAATCCATGTTAACTAATGATCCCATGATTATGGCCTTTGGCATATAAGCATCTCCTTTATCATAGATGATCAAAAACTTTAAGAGCAATTGATCCTTATCAGGAAGATCATGTGCATGTCTTTTCGATCAATAAGTCATAGCCCTTTATTGAATATTTTTTGCATATCGGGAAGAGATGAATAGAGTTACAATGATCAAAGATCCCAAAGATGATAGGTATGCATAATTGGGAAGAAAATGCATAACATTTCACTAATGAAAAACTTATCATTAAAAACAAGCTAGTCGAAGGGAAATTTTCAAATCACACCGAGATCATGCATCATGCTGATGGAGACCTTATTGTGGAGAAATATACATAATTTCAAAGATAAAACAAGAGAACAATTATATCAGAGAGACATCTATTATTGTAGTGGGTTCCTCAAATCTGTCCAACTATGTGGGTTACTTTGATGAGGGAAACTAAAAAAAAAATTGGGGAAAGTCCCACCAACTTATCCCGATGAACAAAGTGGTAACGCCCGCCGTGCAAACCCCAGAGAACTCAAAAAGGCAAATAATTTTTTTTTTTAAAAGCAATTAAATTAAACTTACAATACATTAATCATAATCACATAACATATTGCATCACATTAACTCACACAGTTCTCTGGGGCACGCGAGGTTACATTGCAACCACAAAACGGAAATAAAAGATAATGATAAACCATGAAACCCATTATAATAAAATAAACATGAATAAATGTGCTTCCATAAACCAAGAGCAATTATATTAAGGTACCACATAATACAATCATATGAGTCTCATCAAATAATTACATTGAATCCTAACTATTACATCATTGCTATAATGTTACATTACAATCTTTGATATAATAATTACAATGAAATTCCCAAACAATTGGGATAATACAATTTACAATGAATGCTGAATAACAAGGTGAACACTGGTGCAACTCCAACTGCGGAAAAGCTGCGAACAAAGGATGCTGATGGGGAACCCAACGGGTGCGGAGCACGTTCCACCCAACCATGTGAATTAAAGATAACTCACCCCCCGTGCTCAGAGGTGACAATGAAGTTAACTCGACCATGATTGCCAAACCGACTCCATGACAACAAGGTACAAACTCAAATACAATTCAGAGAATACAATTACACCAAGCAAAGACAATATCAAATCACCAAAGTATACTCATAATCACTAGCACAAGAATCCGAATCAACAATAAGAGTACAAAGCTGAGGAAACTGATACAACATCCAAGTCCAAAAATACATATCCAGAGGCAAAAGCAACAAGGCAAACAGGAAGTCTAGTGGAGAGTGTCATCGCACAGCTCTCATGGGATCTCCTGGCTCTTCCTCCAACTTGAGGCGCCGGCACCCATCTATGGATCTCCTGGCTCTTCCTCCTACTTGAGGCGCCGGCACCATAGGGTAGCTCGTGCGGAGTCAATAACCTCTCATGAAGACGAGATCATGACTTTGCCGACCACGGCCTTCTCAATCTATCATTAGTCTCTGATAGCCCTAATGCATAGATGAGGAATCCAATTTCTTTTATCTTGAGTGGTTTACTACCCATCCCCCTAATTCTATTTTTAAGTTATCACTTGTTTAACTACTCTTCGTGGGTTCTCTTGTGCACTTCCTCTTAACCGAGGCGCCGACCCCCATGAAGAGCCACTCTCACTAAGACCCCTAACAGTAAATTAAACAAGATAAGGGTTGAACCACAACAAATAAACATGATACTAAAACCAGAACAAGCGAGGCACTAACCCTCTCGCAACAACTCAGAACCAAGAAGTCTCACAACCGTTCAACCTTTCCAAACAAGGACCATGAGTTTTCCACTCCAAAATAGAAAATTCAAGATGAGAGTAATAAACAAAATAAACAAGCCTCTGGACAAAGTTTTAAATCAACAATCGGTTCCCACATCGACATTAAGGCCAACACAGTAACAGAATTAAACTACGCACAATTTGATGAACTCAAAACACAAGATCAACCTACTCAAACAATTAAGAAAAGAAGCAGTACAATTTCCTCATGATCAAATATTATCTTCATAAAAGACAAAGATCAGTTATTATATGAAAATAATATATTAAATTTTGTTTATTACAATAAATTTATTAACATTTTATCTTCAAATGCAATGACATTTCTATTAAAAGAAATCATTTAATTTTACAACTCTATTCATTACGTATGTAAAAATATACCTTATAATTTATCATACATTTTCATATATAAAATCAAACACATATATAAATATATCTATATATATATACATATATATATTTATATAAATATATATAAATATATATATATATATATATATAAACTTTCATAAATTAAATTTGACTAAAATAAAGTAAATTAAATTAAAAAAAATCGAATTAAAATTATGATTCACTAAATTTAAAAAAAAAACTAAAGCAAAATAAAAACAACAAAAAAAGTTGCGGCACCGCTGCCGTAGCCCTGTATTGATCGCGATACATTCCTTATTGACGCCAGGTAATCGGCAACGGGAGGGTCGCCGCGGCATAGCGGGGCCTTTAAGATCACCATGGCGGCAAAATTTTAAATCACCGCGACATTGGTACGGGGCGTCAACTGGCCTCTCAAGCCCCAATAAAATTTTCTGTAAATAAATTTTTATATAGGAATTTTTTTTATATATGTTTTGTTTTTAAAATACAATTCGTTTTCAATCAATTTTTTTTTTTAACAATGAAAATCTCAACATTTAAATTTCATTGAACACTGTGAAGCAAAATTTCGTACGGCCGACGCACAGTGACAAGTACGGCCGACGCACAGAAAAAAAAAAAAGGTATAAATAAATTACAACACAATATTTATATATATATACAGAAGCATATATATATAAATTAATTTAACAGAGAGAGAAATACAGAGGAAGAGATATATATATATTTAACAGAGCCAATTACAAGGGGGAATTTAAATATGTAAAAAGTAGAGTAGAAGATAGAGAGGGATAATTACAATATGCAATAACAGAATAAAAAGACACAGAGGGTTGATTTCCATATGCAATATCCAAGTAACAAAAAACTACAGAGGAACATTATGTCAAGTTCCAAAACCTTAAAAACAACAGATTTGCCCAATTATTTCAAACAACCGATTGTTCCCTTAACATTTGAAAACCCAAATTTTCTCTATTTTATTTGAAACCCCGATTTTTCCTCAATTTAATTAAGAACCAGATTTTTCCCCAAATTGTTTAAAAACACAGATTTTCCTAATTTGTTTAAAAACCCAGATTTTTGCAATAAAACAGATTTTTTTTCTAATTCTTTTGCTAACCCAGATTTTTATAAATAAAACAGATTTTTTTCTAATTCTTTTGCTAACCCAGATTTTTGTAAATAAAACAGATTTTTTTCTAATTCTTTTGCTAACCCAGATTTTGTAAATAAACAGATTTTCCTATAGTTTTAGTTGAGATTTTAAACAAGAAAAAGAAAGATGGATTTTATTTGGAACCTGGAATCCTTTCGATTGTGATGTGACGAAGATCT
>VDFB02331343.1:0-72105 GCA_007258455.2 Sequoia sempervirens | reverse complement strand
TAGATTGTAAATTGATCCCTAGGCCCAAATTTTACATAATACATTTATTTTTTGAACTTTGTTTCTAAATTTAAATTATGAATTTTATTAGTTGGGCTTAAAGAAATAGTCAAAATCGGATACACCAATAAAGGAGTGATTTATTATGTCATTGAAATAACACTAGGTGCATGACCCAATGATTGCACCATTGGACCTATAAATCTAGAAATTGAACCAAAAAATATTGTAATGCATCCAAATATGTATTGGTGGTGGGACTAATAGTGCTCTAAACTCTTACCTTCTTAGAAAAGAGGTTCTTTTTTACTTTCTCTACCACTTCCTTCTTATATGAAATATAGGTCTAGAAGGAATTTTTCTTTCCTTTTATGCTCATAAATTCATCAATTATTTCCTATGTAAGAAATTGTCTAATCATTCTAGCAAGCTCATTAACGATGATCACATTAGAGAAATCTTTTCTAGGATTCTCCCAAAATGTGCAACAAAGGGTCTCAATAAAATTCTTAATCTCAACTATGATTGCATCTAAAGATACCTTCCTTATAGTAAATTTTCATTTACAAGATTTCAACACCTTTATTCTCCATTTAGTGGATTCAAACCACTCTAGGTGTGACTTATTGTTTCCATCTAGTGAAACAATTTTTTTCTTTAGTTCCTGAAATAAAACTTGGCTATTTTTGTAACATGTATAGAATATCACCCAGTAATAAGAGATCTTGTTAGTGCAAAAGGGGTACTTTATCTAACTATTTCATTTCCTCATTAGTTATCCACTTAGGTCCTCTTCAAACTATCTTAAGTTTACATAGGGATAAGTTTGTTGGGCCTTAATGACCTAAGTTGTCACACCTCATAGGATGAAAGCACTTGTCATAATCTAGCTACATCCTATCTTTCCCATTGGCCTATATAACAAAGATATTTCCTTTATAGTCTTAATTCTCAAGCTCATTGAAGCTTTGCATTCTCTTGAGAGGAATATATTTTATTCTTTCTCATCTCCTATTTCAAAGAATAAGCTATTGTTGGCAACAAATGACTGGAGGAAAGAAAATAAAAAATAAGAGATATATCCTCCTCTATGCCAACAATAGCTCTCAACTCTGCCAATTCCTTATCCTCATATAGATATGAGTATTTTCTTTCCTATAGTATATTATTTCTCATCTCTTATAGAAAAATATTACATGGTATCAGAGAAAGAATGAGTTGTGAGTTGAAATATTTTAGGAGATCCAAGAGTGTAGAGATATTTTTTTCAAAGACCATGAGTATGAATAAGTTTTTATTTTATTTTCAGATGTTGAAAGTAGATACACCTCCAAATGTTCATATGGAAATGGAGCTTGGTAGTTCGTCTGCTACAGACTCCTCAATGCCCCTCATGGAGGTATGAGGCAGACTACTAAATTTTAATTTACATTTATTGGTATAGTGTTAGTTAGTGAAAAATTAAATCATTATTGTTTCGTACTTTAATATCTCTTTGGATGGTTTCTATAGGGCTTCAACATGCCTCAACATGGGAATTTGAATATTTCCTCATGGAGAGTGATCATAAAATGGTGGTAAGTGATATTTTTTTTAAATATATCATTTTTTATAATTTAATTTCTATATATTAATGTATTTACTTGTTATTATAACAAATAAGGCTTGACCAAGAACTAAACACTAGGAGGAGCACCAGGAGCACTCCTTGACCTTGGAATAAATGAGTGACAAACCTATCCCCATGTGATTGACAAGAAAAGGGAAAGATTTTATTTCAAGAGCAAGGAAAGCAATGATATTTTATTCCAGAGCCCTTTGTTGTAGGCCTATATGGCATTTTTGTACATATATTATATTCCATATATTTGACATTGTATGCCTATATGGCATTCTCGTAAACCTATATGGCTATTTTGTATATATTTTATACTTATATTGACATATATTGATGTATTCCTACATTTCTATTTGGTTATGAACCAAATATTTTTGGGTAAGGTCATATGACTCTCTTGCTCAATTAGGGTTTTTCACCTAAAGGAGAGAGATAGACCCCAAAATATAGGTGGTTCAATCAAAATAATGCAAGTACAATGAAAATATGCCTAAATGAAATGTTATAGATGCAAAAAACTAATAGAATGAATTTATTACTTATGCAAAACTTAAGAAATCTAAGGTGTTGGAAAACACATTGTGATATGCAGAAATGAACTAAAAACATAAAGAAATGCAAATAGAACTTAATGAGACTGAATGAGGTGCACCTAGAGGAAGAATGTTGATGTTGGAAAGTTATATAATGCTTCAAAAATTATTATTGATGACTAGTAGGAATCATTCACCATAGATGGTGAATTAGTCCTAATTTTGGTTAATTCTGCTAAAACAGATTTCAGGGTGCCAAGAACTGGAAACCTCATAAAACACTTTTTCTAGCCTAGCAATGGGACTAATTCACTAGAGATGGAAAATTAGTCTAGCTACAAAAATCTTCAAATTCTAAAGTCAACTTTGTGGGTCTAGATTTGTACTTGTATGCTTGCTGGGTTGATGGATCTAAATCTATAGAAAATAGGCTGAATGACGTCTGCAAGCTTTAATTAGGTCTTTTTTGACTTGAATAGATTTTATGACTTGCTAACCACTTTTCAACACCTATTTCTTTGACAAATCTTCCTAGAAGACTTGCAAACACACATGCAAAGAGGGGAAAACTGGTTAAGGGTTAGAGTATAGGTGTTTTCCTTGGTCAAACCCTAGTCTAGTAATCAAGACATTGATAATGAAATAAAATAAGAAGAGAATGATGAACAAATAACATGCAAATTTCATGCACTCACCAAACCCTTGATGTTGAAGTTTGAAGATATGTCGATTGTTGCTCCAAGATGCTTGATAATTTCTTATGAAATGATGTTATGATGCTTGAATGCTTAGAGAGATACAATGCATGAATACTTCAATGAATTAGGTTTATAAAATGAGAGAAAAGCATATATTTATACACACTTATGTTGTAATTTCCCAAAAATACAGCACAGGCTAACCTAAGGTCTTAATGAATAAAAACCTGAAAGAAATTTGAATTTATTTTGAATTTTGTGCCAAGAGGGACTCATTCACCATCCATGGAGAATGTGTCCCACTCAAGGCATGTGAATGGGTGTCGTGGCTTAAGTTCCATTTAATGATGTTTATCGAGTTTACATTAAAAAATACACTTAATTAAATCTTGTAAGTGCATTAAGGAGCCAAACAAGCCATAAGAAAGGTGTAATTAGTAGTGAAAAGTCTAGAAAAGCATGAAATTTTGTTACAAGACAATACAACATTTTAAAATAAGACTTGGAAAGGGATAAAAATGAGTTATTTAGATGAATTATAATAAGAAGAGTCTAGAAAAGTGTAGAAATGTCTTACAACACTTCACAACACCTTTACACAACATCATAAAATCTTAATAATTTAAATATTCAAGACCTAATGTGAATATATAAGTCACATTACAGCATTAAATATAAGAAAAATAGGTCAAGCATCAAATGAAAGAGATCTAAATGACCATGAAAATGTCAAAGATCCATTTTTCCATTGTACATTTAGCACCCACTTTAGTGAGAGGATGAACTTGCTTCAAACTCACACTAAAGTAGCCATGCATATCAAGAGGGATACAAATGTAATTATGCTAGCAAGATGAGATAACAAAGATCAAGAGGGATGATCAATCCCCTAGAATGAAGATCCGATGGAAAAATAAACATAAGAAGAAAGGAACATACATGAAAGAGAAAAAGAAAAGGAAGAGAATCTGAAGGAAAAGTCAGATCAGGCTTCGATTATTTTTCCAACTAGTTGTGGATCAGATCTAGGTTGTTTGTTCAAAAAGAGAAGTACATACTCACTCTAGGGTGATGGAACTCATGGCTGTCTTTTGGGTGAGAAGGCCCAAAAGTTGAGAAGCATACACTAGTTGGTATGCACTCACAAACATGGAGGTGGCTATGGAGAAATTTGTGCCTTGAAATGGGTTTTCGGCTCAACCATACCAAATTTATATGTCCTAATAACTTTAATAAAGTGCCACAAAGGAAAATTTCAGTTCATGCTTCATGAGACAAGCAAAGGTTTGTATGATTAGAACTCATAAACAAATAGGATAGCACCACAAACATGCAAGTTGTGTTATGCAAGGTGGCCATAAATGTAAAATGTAAAAGAAATGTTCAAAGGAGTTTGGCTTGGTTCATGCGAGGTCTATCATTTAGGGAATATTGTGTATAATGTCTTCAAGAGAGGACCAATCAAAGAATACAATATTTGCAACTTATGGGATGCAATGCATCACATCAGGCCACTAAGAGGAATGTAATATGCTAAGATATATCACACTTATGAAGGATATCACACCCAATTTCATCCACAAAGTGACAAACACATCATGTGAAATAACAAAGATACACTAAGAATGAAGAAAAATAAAATGCAAAATGAATAATGCCAATGTATTACCCCACTTTAAATAAATTTCTACACATCATTTTGTGAGCAATTACTTTAAAGTAGTGAATGAAACATGCAAAAAGAAAAGAAGATATGAGAGCCAACTTGAAAAGCCCCTATGCCAAGTCATATGTTTTCAAGTAGGCTCCGTCATTTAAAGGAAAAATAAAAAGGAAGGGTTTCCCCAAAGAGGAAAGCACCAAACACATAAGGAATCTATCAATTTGGGGTCAGTATGTTTGTTATTGCAATGCTTTTATTAAAGAGCTCAAAACTATCATCATTCCTTGAATACATAGAATTGGAAGAATGACACAAAGAGAGCAAAAACAAAAAAAAAGAACTATTTTGGGTCAACATGGAAGAGACATAGGGTGTCTCAATGCTTTCCATTGTCCCCAAAAGGAAAAAAAAAAAGAAAAAGACAAAAAGCGAAAAGAAAAAGGAGAAATGAAATATAAATACTTTTGGGTCAACATGAAGGAGACATTTTAGTCTCAATTCCTTGCATCATCTCCAAAAGGAAAACACAAGTAAAGAAAATAAAAAATGGAAAAGGGACCTTTTGGGTCAACATGGAAGAGACATAGGGCATCTCAACACTTTGCATCATCCCCAAAATGAAAAAACAAAAAGAAAAAGCCATGTACGACATATAGAAGAATGTAGAGAAAAATAGAGGAATTTGTACAAAGAGAGAGAACAACAAACACACAGCATGGGGGATCACATTACGCACATGCAATCAAATAAAAGAAAAAGAAAAGGAAAAGGAAAAGGAAATTTTTTAAGGCTAGTAAGTCGAATACATGTCAACCATCTAACAAGTCATCCACCTTCCAATCATGGTCGGAAGGTGAACAACTAGCGAGAGGGACAAGAGAAAAGGTTATACTAGATGAAGTGCTAAGCTCATCACTCTAGATAGGAGATATCTCAGTGAAGCTCATAGATGAGGAAAATAAAGTATTCAATTTATCATATATTTCATCGTCTATATTTGTGGTTTCCTCTTCGTCACCTAAGTTGATCACAATAGGAGGATGAATGACTATACCCAAAGGGGATTACACCTATCATTGTGATGGTTGGATTGTATTATGTTATGGTGGGTCAAGAGGAGGAGAATGGTCATGTATTGCTTCTATCAAATGCAGATTTTTATTTTCTTTGTTTTCTTCTGCATGTAACTAATGAGCAATGAGACAACAACAACAAATACACTCTCTAGCACCTTGGTTTCCTTTAATTATGTTTTGGAGTTGTTTAGTTGTAAGATAAGATTGTTCCATGATAGGTTCCTCTTGAATGGAAGAAACCGAAGGAGATGGGATAATCACTCACTTTTTCTTTATAAGTTTTTCTAATGCAGTAGGCATGACGAAGTTGGTTTCATTATCTCTTGGTCGTTTAGATGAAGAAGGTGAAGTGTTTGTTGTTGGTTGCTTTGGAGCTTGTAATGTTTGTTCAGGTTTGGATTTAGGTTGAAGCATTGTCTCATCTAGGATAGGAGTTTTAGAAGTGGATGGGGACATGTTGTGAAGAGACAATTCAACCATTTTCTGGCTTTGAACTTTTGATAGGAAATGAAAAAGAAGTCTCTACGAGAGGTGATGGGTTCCATAGGTTCAGGCCAAAAGTATTTCAAGGAATTTTTTCCTTTAGAAGATAATGGATTAAAGCAACTATGGTGTACAGTAAATATCTCATTGTCAAGTGGAAACTTCAAACATTTGTGGACGACAAGAAGGGATAACTTTCATCTAGCTAAGCCAAGGATGACCTAGCTGTAGAAAAAATTGATCTGATTGTGGAATAATAGAGAATGTGACATCCAATATTTTAGGTCCTATGTATAATGGGAGTACAACCAATATGATTGTAAGGTGCAAAAAACCATTATTATTTTTAATCAATGATGTGGGTTTGTCATAATAATCTTGATAGAGATCATGTAATACTAAAAAATATTCCATGATCACATTCTCACCATAGGTAGGATCTATTAATATCCCATTGGTGGGCTTATCATAGATTTGGTTGGCTATGTAAAGAGGACCATCAGGAAGATTCTTAAGTATATATTGAGAAGAAAAAGTGATATCAAGAGATTTCTTGGTTTGACCCTTATGAGGAATAACATTTATCGTTCCCACCATTTCATCCATAGTATTAATACATGGGTAACATTTGGAGTAATATCATGCTATTCAGGATTTGTATCAACATTCATCACATTAGCGTTTGAAGGTTCACTAGATTTGACAAAGGAAATGTTGTGTTTAGGTATGGGGTTGGTAAAATTTTGAAAATTATAATTGGGAGGGGCAACAAACTTATTGCCTTGATCATTACCACCTGCAATGGATAGATGACTAGAATCAATGAGGTCTTGCACTAGGTGTTTGAGATGCTTACATTATTTGGTATCATGTCCATTTTAGTGATGAAAATGACAATAAGAATTTGGTTTAAAGGTTTGGGGTAAAGGTTTGGTAAGATCAAGTGGTTTAACTATAGGCAAGGTGATCATCTATTGTTTTTGATAAAAGGGGGATAAACAGGTTTTACAGGGACCCAAAACCACAGAGTATCAATACAAGAAAGGACCAAAACAGAGGTCCGAAAAACAAAAAAGTTGCCAAAAGATAAAAACCAGTTTAAATAGATAGCCACAAAAAGCCGCAAAAAAAACCAGAAAACGGCCAACAAATAGACAAGGTTGGGCCCAACCATAGCTAATTCATGGATTTCAGAAGCTTGTCTGCAACCTCTTCCAGGTCCACCATTTCCTGAACCCCCTCTATAAGAATCTGAGTCATATTTGGGGTGGTCAAGGTCTTTCTTTTTGTGCTTGATCTGGTGCATTTAGAGATCCCTGCTTCCTCATCATGGTCTTTCTCCTGATCAAGGTCGACAATCAGAGCCCTCTTCTGGGTTTTTTCTAGTCTTTTGGACATGGCTTTGATGATGATAGAATTATGTCTAGCAATTCTACAGTTTTGATCAACAATTTTTTTCAAGGTTCCTTTAATTTTTTCCATATCATTTTCAACAATGCTATCCTTTTGTGTATTATGCTTCACATTGGTGTTCTCCGCTTTGAGTTGAATTAACCCTGCAACTTTGGCTTCAATATCCCCTAGCTTACTATGAAGAGACATATTTTTAGATTTCAGCTCACTTATTTCATGAAATAACCATTTGGTAGAATTCAATTGGTCCAAAGAGCAATTCTTAGCAATTCCAACGAAGTCAAAAGGGGGGTCACATTCAGAATTGACCCCAAAAATCACCGACTTTGTGCCTCTAGGAGGGCTATAATTTTCTTGTTGAACATTCTGGGGGATGTGGGGGTTCTCAAGACTAACCCCAGCCTCTTTAGCAGAAGCAACATGGGAGTCATCAGGGTAGGAGACAAGCTTGTTAAGCGGAGAGCTAGAGCCCGCCCCTTTGGCGTTAGGGTTAGTGCAGCCAGAGGCAGGAACAGAGAAGGTACCAGAAGGCTGGGGGGATCGGCCAGAGGCAGAGGAGGCGAAGAGATCTTGACACGACTGGGGGAAGCTTTAATATCAGAAATGCTAGGCTCAATATCATCTTCATCAAGCTCCAAAGGAGCTATAGGGTTTGGAAGTGCAGGCATATTTTGAAAGTGTTCATAAATGAGCCTTAAAATACCCGTGTGAAGAATCGGGTATCTTTTAGGGCTTCTTTTGTGATCAGAGAAACTATTTCTTAGGGAACATAGCAAGAAGGGGATAGAGACACGCACCTTATGCCAGAAGTGATTGAGCAGCATGAAGTGGTATCCATAGACCCTTGTGAAGTAGCCGTCGAGAGTGATGTACTCCATAATAAAACTTAGCACTTTTCTCCATAAAGCTTTTATAGTGTTCACTTCATAGTAGCTATTCATCATCTTGACAAGTTTTTGCTTCTCTATCTCAGATTTAGGGAACCTCACCACAGCTTCATCAGAGAATTTCCTGTCTCTAAAAAATTTGTGCTCTTCCATCAAAATGCCAGTCACCTCCGCAATCAAGGCTTCATCAATCTGAACTTTCCTCCCAAAGAGGAGAACCTCCCCATTATTCCAATTCTTCTCAAAGAAATATGTAATCTCCTCTTTAGGGCCATGGAGTTTCTCAATGAATGGAAGTAAGTCACCCCTTCTTATTTTACTCTACACTTTGGCATTCTTGGTGTGTGACTCAAAGCAGGTAGGTTCAACCCTCTTATGTTCCCTTCCCATATTTGGTATCTTAGTTCAAATACTGTTGCAGATAGAAAACATATTCCAGAAAGTTCCTTTGCTTCGCAGGACCCACAAAACGTGCCAAAGTAAATAATCGATCTGCCGGATCCTTTCGGACCCATTATATCTTCTAATTTTGTCATTCATGATTCGTGCCTTCCTCATTATTACAAGATGCCACCTTTTTTCCATTCACAGCATCAAGCTCCAATAAAGCTTGAACATCGAAATGGAGGTCAGTCTTTTTGTGCCACGTGAGGATTTTGTCACTCTTAACTCCCTCATTTGCAAAAAAAATAGCAACCGCGTTAGCCTCACAGTAAGCATGAGTTATTTTTATTCTATCAAACTTGCTAAATAAAACCTTGGCATCTTCTATCCAATTTTTAATCGACCATGCGGGCTGGGACCTACCACAAAGACTATCAATTATATTTTTCGAGTCCCCTTCAAGCCATAGATTTTTGCATTTACTTCCCACAGCCAGGTTGATTATGTAATAAGCTCCAACTGCTTCCGCCACGTGATTGGTTTGGACCCCCAGAGGAGTGGCAATAGCTCCCATAAAGTTACCTGTCGAATCCCTTAGGACCCCACCACACCCAACCTTCCCCGGGTTTCCTTTGGTCACACCATCGAAGTTGGATTTGGCCCAGCCTTCCATAGGAAAACTCAAGAAAACTCCATCCCTGGATTTTTTTGTAGTATTGGTTTCAATGGTAATATCCCATTTAATTCTCCAATCCCTTGCAATCAAGCTATCAAAAGGAGAACAAACCACAATTTCAACCTTGTCCTCCTTGAAGGGAAGAATAGAAAAGTTTTCTTTGATCATCCTATGAATTCTCTAAAACACAATTTCCTCTGAAGACTCCTTCTCCCTAAAGATCTAGTTGTTTCTTTCTTTCCAAATTCCCCAAGTCAAATGGGGGAATGAGAAGGCTCATAGTTTTTTAATAAATGGGTTGAAAGAAGGGGCTTTCCATTGAACAAAAAATATCCTCAATCGACTCCAGGGGGACCCAAGAAAAATGCCATCATTTCAAAAGCTTGTCCCAAACCGAGGAGGAGAAAGGAAAATGGATAAAGAGATGGTTAATCGATTCAACATTGTTTTTATAGAGGTAGCATCTATTGGGGAGTAGAAACCCTCTTTTGCTAAGATTATCCACTGTTAGAATTTTTTTTTGTAGCAAAGACCAGAAGAAAATGTTAACCTTAGGTAAGAGATGCTTAGTCAAGGCTTGCGACCACAAAGGGGGAGGGTTAAGAGCATTTGAAATCTGGGCAAAGGTAGAAGAGACAGAAAAGCACCCAGAAGGCTCATACTTCTAGATAAGACTATCCTTCTGATTTAAGCAAAGTCTGACAGCATTCAATGAGGAGTAAACAGAAACTAGCACCAGGTTTATCAAGGGGAGATTGATCCACTTGCCATCCCTCCAGTAGTCTTTAACAAAAAGGCCAAAAGTATCTTTGCAAAACTCAGCCCATCTTCTAAGATTCCCATCCTGAGACAGAGGTTCATTACGCAGCCAACAATCATCCCAAAATCTGACCTGTTACCATTGCAAACCTGCCATTTCAATCCCAATTTCACCACCTTTATCCCATCAGTCATATAGTTCCAGCAACTTGATCCTTTCAGAAGGTTGGGGTTCTCAATAAAATCTTTGAGGGAGTTGTTATTTTCCAAATACTTGTTTTTAATTATCTCAGTCCATTCTCCAGGGGAAAAGAAAAGTCTACATATCTGTTTAGCTAGGAGCGACTTGTTCAGCAGTCTAATTTTTCTTAGACCAATTCCTCCATCCTTTTTAGATCTGCAAACCAAATCCCATCCAACAAGAGGCATTCTTTTTCTTTCTTCGACTCTAGACCAAAGGAATCTCTTTTGGATCTTCTCAATGGTTTCAGCATATTTGGAAGGGATTTTGAAATGACTGATCATCTATTGTTGTAACAGTTGATTTATAGTGTTATGTAAGGTATCAGGTAGAGGGGTGAACTATCTCTTCAGATCCCCATAGGTAAAGGGCACCACTAATTTAATAGTAACCACCTGGTTATTAACAGGTGGAGTTGGTTGCATAGGTGGGGGATTGAACTGCAAGAATCCTTTGTTTTGTTTTCTAAAGTTTTGTGAGTTTTTTTGGTTTCTTTTTTCAGACCTCTCAGCTCAACTAGAAGTGAATTTTGCATCACAACCAGTAACCAAGTTGTGATAGTCATAAAGGGTTGTGCATAAATGCATAAACAAGGGAAACTTCATCATAGTCAATTTATCATAAATGTGAATTTGTAATTTTTCAATAAAAATATTTTGGAGATGCGAATCAGGGGATTTGATATCTATTTGAGCATACAATGAATGATAGCATGAAATGAAATCAATTACTATTTCATCCACATTTTGTTTAAATCTCATCAAATCAGCCATTGTCTTTTAAATTCCTAGGGAAAAATTTAGCTAACAATTTATCATCTAGGAAAGAATCAATGCATAAGGTGATATAGGCATTGACATGATTAGTACGGTCTCCTTTTCCTCCATACTTCTCAAACCTAGTCATTTCAATTCCTTGTGGCATCAGTGTTAATATTTCCAAAGATAATGGACTACTACAAACATAGTATGCAGGTGGTGCATTTTGGCTTTGGTTTATGTTAGATATTTGTTGTTGCATGGAGGAAACAATGTGAAAGAGTTCTGTGATGAGGGGATCAGTATAAGTGGTATGGGGTGGAAGAGAATGGTGATGGAGTGTATTTAGTGGTAGGACAAGTGAAGGGAACACTGAGAAGGGTAAAAGTGGTGGAGAATGGAACACTCGATGCAACAAAAGAACTAGGAATACTAGTAGGACTAGCAGGTATGTGTAGGATCATCATGGAAAAAATAGGCCCTTAAGTGGCAAAAAATTCAGAAAAATTAGAGTTAGGAAACTTGACATAAATTTTTTAATAAGTTATCTATATTATTTCAAAAATATGTAAGAATATAATCTATAGAAAATTGAATTTAGTTTCTAAAATACTAGGTTTTTTTTTAAATCTATTTGGTGAAAATTTGAAATTTCAATGCAGTAGTACTTAAATTTTAGGGAAAAAATAAGAAGTAGGTGTCTGTCTGACCACCCTAACTACAATAAAATAATATATTTTTTTATAATATTTTAGATATAAGTAGAGGACTCATGTCCTGATGTGATGCATTTTTTTTGTAATTCTTTTCCAAGTAAAGAATTAATTATGAATTTTTAATTACAACTTTTAAAAAATATAAAAAATTGTATGTCTGATCACCTTAACTTGGCCAAAACTTCATGAAATTCATTTTTTTTTTAATTCTATAATATGTGAAGCATAGAATGCCATGCATGTTTCAAATTCAAAAAATCTGATACCATTTGAAAGCTATAAATGTTTTTCAATCAACCTATCAATCAGGACTTTAGTCGTAATTCAAATAGAAAATGAATAACAATTATTTATTAAATTCAAAGTAAAACATAATTTATATTGGTGGAAAGCTGAGAATCTCCTTTAAAAAACCTTTTTATTTCATCAATTTTGGGTAAAAAAAGTCATCAGCCACATACCCTACACATACCCATCATATCGCCACTTTTTGGCCTATCATCATCCTACACATACCCTAGCGAAGGAAGGAGTCACATGACCAACCTATTGCATGGTTGTTGTAACTTGAGGGGTGGTATAGGTGGGTATGCATGAAATGATTAAAGGAGGAATGTGGGATCCTCCTTGGCTAACCATATTGTTTGTTGGTTGAGATGTGTTAGGGACATGTTTTTGATATATCTCAACAATGTGTTTCATAACATCTAAGCCTTCATCACTTTCAAGCAGTTGATGGATGTTGTCTATAGCAGGAGTGGGGGTGGTTGAAATGCTTTCAAGACATAAGTTATATTGAAGATGTGTTAAGACCTCATGAATTTTAACTACTTTGTCTTGCGGAAGGGAATTATTTTGTGTGTTAACATGCATGTTATTGGAAGGAAAAGGGGTACTACTGGTAGTATCCATGCCTAATGCACCATTTTCAAGACCAAGAGTAGGATCTCTTGATAACCCAAGATCCACAATGAATGTGCTATTGTGGGAATCCATGAGTCAGGAACTTCATCTCACCAAAGTATTATCAATAGGGCACCAAACACTCATACAAATACCACAAAAGATGGAGTGGATGCAAATGTAATGAAAACCATGAACAATGTTAATAACATAAATTCTATAAACTAGAATAGGAATGCAATATCAAAAAATGGAAATGTAGAAAATGTTGTGAAAATAACAAAAAAAAATTATGCAAAAAGTGCAACTACATTAATTTTCCCAGGGTGGAAAATGAGTCCAGGGATGAAATTTTTTTATATTTTTCATAAATTTTAAAATGAATTCTATGCTTTTCAGATGCACAACTAAGATGCAGATAAAAAATTTCATTATTTTTAATGATTTGAACTGCAAAAAAGAAATCTATATGAGATATTCACTAATGGAATGTTGTTGTAAACCCTAGGATGCAAAAACAAGAAAAAACTTAATGCAATGTTGATGCAAGCTAAACCTAGGATGAAAATTTAATGGAAATCAGAAAGGAAATGTTCAATATGTCGGTTCACCAAAATGAACCAAATATTTTTGGGTAAGGTGCTATGACTCTCTTGGTCAATTAAGGTTTTTCACCTAAAGGAGAGAGATAGACCCCAAAATCTAGGTGGTTCACTCAAAATAATGCAAGTACAATGAAAATATTCCTAAATTAAATGTTCTAGATGCAACAAAATAATAAAATGAATTTATTACTTATGCAAAACTTAAGAAATATGAAGTGTTGGAAAACACACTATGATATGCAGAAATGAAGTAAAAACATAAAAAATGGAAACATAACTTAATGAGACTAAATGAGGTTCACCTGGAGGTAGAATTAATGCTGATGCTGGAAAGTTTTGGAATTCTTCAAAAATTACTGTTGATGGCCATTGGGACTCATTTGCCACAGATGGTGAATTAGTCCTACTTTTCATAAATTCTATTGAAATAGGTTTCGGGGTGTCAAGAATTGAAAACCTCATAGAAAAATTTTCCATATTGGAAGTAGGACTAATTCACCACAAATGGTGAATTAGTCCACCTACAAAATCTAAAAATTCTGAAGTCAACTCTGTGGGTCCAGATTTGTACTTGTCTGTTTGTCAGGTGGACGAATCTAAATCTGCAAAAAATTGGTTGAGTGATGTATCTAAGCTTGAATTAGGTATTTTTTGACTTGAATAGCTTTGATGACTTGCTAACCTCTTTTCAACACCTATTTCATTGAAAAATCTACCTACAAGATCTGCAAACACACATGCAAAGAGGAAGAAAATGGTTAAGGGTTAGAGTATAGGGGTTTTACTTCATCAAACCTTGGTTTGGTAATCAAACCATTGATAATGAAAAAAATAAGAATATAATGAGGAAAAAAAACATGAAAATTTCATGCACTGACCAAACCCTTCATTTTGAAGGTTGAAGATATGTCAATTGTTGCTCGAAGATGCTTGATAATTGCTTGATGAAATGATGATATGATGTTTGAATGCTTAGACAGATAGGATGCATGAATACTTGAATGAATTAGGATTATAAAATGAGAGAAAAACATATATTTATACACACTTATGCCATAATTTCCTGAAAATACAACATCACAGGCCGACCTAAGGGCTTAATGAATAAAAACCTGAAAGAAATTTGAATTTATTTTGAATTTTGTGCCAAGAGGGACTCATTCACCACCCATGGTGAATGGGTGTTGAGGGTTAAGTTGCATTTAATGATGTTTATTAGGTTTACATTGAAAAATACACTTAACTAAGGCCTATAAGTGCATAAAGCAGCCAAATAAGTCATAAGAAACACGTAATTAGCGGTAACAAGTATAGAAAAGCATGAAAGTTTGTTACAAGACTTTACAACACTTTAAAATAAGACTTGGTAAGGGATAAAAAGGAGTTATTTAGATGAATTATAATAAGAAGAGTCTAGAAAAGTGTAGAAATGTCTTACAACACTTCACAAAACATTTACAAGACATCATAAAATCTTAATAATTTAAATATTCAAGACCTAATGTGAATGTATAAGTCACATTACAACATTAAATCTAAGCAAAATAGGTCAAGAGTCAAAGGAAAAAGACCTAAATGACCATGAAAATTTCAAAGATCAATTTTTCCATGGTATAGGTTAATACAAATCTTTTTTATCGATGGTGTCTATATTTGCATTATAAATCCGCAGTTCAATAGATATGAGTTACATATATTCAATTGTATACTTTACAAATTATGTGTATACTTTGTGACTTATGTCTATTCCGATGTATACTTTGCAACTTACGTGTTTTCATGCATATACCTTATATTCATGCATATACTTTGTATTAATTTGCGTATACTATGTATTCATGTGTATACTTCAAGGCTTACATGTATTTGGGGACTTGTGCTTCCCTTGTTCACATGTATGCTTGATTTATTCACATGTATACTTATTAATTAGTTAGCCAAAGAATTGATCATTGTTGCCCTTCATGGTTTGTCTTGAATATTGATTGATTGATGCTAAATGACTTTATTAGTTGATGCTAAAAACCTTCAATACTTCTAGGAATACTAGTAGAGTTACAAATTACAAAATTGCACAAATTGAAAAGAAAAGATTAACTATAAATAAATGGACTGATTACTAACTTGATAATTGATTAAGAATGAGTATAATAAATATATATCAAGAGATGAGCTTTCTAGAATGGCAACAACCAACTAAAAAATAGGCAAATCATTCCCAATACTTTGAAAGCAATAATCCACCCAAAATTGCAATGAGAGATAAGGAAAATAAACCCACATAGGCATAACTGAATAAAGAATAGTTCACCCTTCATAACTTGGTGAAACCATTACAAAACTCAGAAGATCTTAAAGATAAAGAAGAATTATGATCTATATAATATAAAATTAGTGCCCACTTTGACAACTACAAAATTTTCAACCATGGGCTTATCATGATTTTTCAAATTTGGTAAGAAGGCTTACTTAAGATCCTTGAGAAATGTATTTCCTAATGCTCCTAAAACAAATTATTTTGGCACCCTAAGACTCTCTAACTCTTCTAGGGTTTTTCACCTAAAAGGA
Organism: Sequoia sempervirens; assembly: GCA_007258455.2. Classification (NCBI taxonomy): domain Eukaryota; kingdom Viridiplantae; phylum Streptophyta; class Pinopsida; order Cupressales; family Cupressaceae; genus Sequoia; species Sequoia sempervirens. The sequence continues at coordinate 56,124 of VDFB02331343.1, read as the reverse complement.
GAGAGGTAAGAAAAAATGCATAATGTTAGATTCAAGATTAATGTAAGAATGGATTGGAAATGGATGTGAAGTCTATGTGGATGTGTTTGAATACTTACAAATGTAGATAAATGAATGCAAGCTACTGGAAAACATAGTGTTGATTGCAAATGTGAACTAGAAACTTAAACAAATGATCATAGAAATTGATGAGACTGATTAGAGTGCACCTAGAGGAAGATTGGTATTGTTGGAGAGTTCAGGAATGTTCCACAAATCACTGTTAATGACCACTGGGACTGATTCGTCACAAATGGCGAATCAGCCCTACTTTTGATGAAAAGCCCTAGAAACAAGTTTTTGATTGTCGAGAGCTAAATTTTGATAAAATCACTTTTCAGACTTACAGGTGGGACTCATTCACCATGGTTGGTGAATCAGTCCACCTACAAGAATCTATAATTTTTGGAGGTGATTCTGTGGGCCTAGATCTGCACTTTTGCTTCCTACAGGTGTCCACTTCTGAAACTGTCGGATTTGGCCCTAAAAGTGACTTTTTGTTGATATTTTGACTTGAATAATGAAGAGATGACTTGAATGACTTTACAACTTGATCTTCAATGATTTCCAAGCTACCAAGAGCCTCAAATTTGCAAACACACAATGAAAGAAACAAAAAATGTGGATTGCTAGGGTATGGGGGTTTACCTTATTCAAACCCCTTTTAGGTAATTAAACCAAAATGATGAAAGAATATAATAATGCATGCAATAATGGAATTTATTACCTTTTCATGATGATTTATATTGGATGTGTGTAGAAAAACATGAAGGATCTACCCTTGAATGTCTAAAAATTGCTATCTTAATGACTTGAAACAATGAAATTCTAACTTTCCTTACTTGAGAAAGAAGATAGATGATGAATGAATGATAAGAGATATAAAAATGAGTTATATGTTGTCAAATGAGGAGAAAAAACACTTATTTATACACTTTTCTACCCTAATTTCCTTATAATACCTCATTGCAGGCCGACATAAGGTATTTTTAAATTAAAAAATGAAAGGAAATTTGATTTATTTTGAATTTGGAGCCAAGAGGGACTCATTCGCCACCTATGGTGAATGGGTCCCACTCTAGGCTTGTGAAAGGGTGTCGGGATTTAATTTATATTTAATATTATTTATCGAGTTTACATTAAAAAATACACTTAATAAAGCCTTATAAGGGCATACAAAGGTCAAATAAAGCTTAAGAAAGGTGTAAATAGTGAAATTAAGCCTAGAAAAGTGTGAAATCTTGTTACAAGACTTTACAACACTTTAAAAAAGGACTTGATGATGAGTAAAAGGTGATATTTAGATGAACTATGACGAGAACAATCTAGAAATGTGTAGAAATGTTTTACAACAGTTCACAACACTATCACAAGACTTCAATGAATGTATTTTATTTATTTTGCAAGGGTCCAAGACCTAGTGTGGATGCATAAAATGCCTCACGACACTAAATAAAGGCCTTGTTAAGTCTAATTTATCATGATTTATTCCCATGCCAAGCAAGAAGTCTATTTTTCTATGGAACATTTAGCCCCTACTTTATTGAGAGGATGAACTTGCTTCAAACTTACACTAAAGTAGACATTAAAGAGAGATCCAAGTCTATAGATGCAGAGATCAAGAAGGCATTCAAGCCCCCAAGATCAAATCATACAATGACAAGAAGGAAAATTAGGGTAGGAAAGATGCGCTCACTCTAGGTCCATAGAACATTAGGTCATCCATGGGATGTGTTATCCCAAAGAAATAAAAAGGTGGATCAAGCTTCAACCACTTGTCCAACTAGTTGTGGATCAAATCTAGGCTATTTTTCCAGAAAATGTCATGTAAAAATTTTGTTAAAGGAAATTTTTCTTTGTTCATGTAAGGTTTTCTTCTTAGGGAGCATTGTGCCTAATGTATGCAAGAGAGGACATGTTAGGATGTTAGATCATTATCCATGGGATGCCTCATTCACATCAGGCCACTTCAATGGATCATTATCCCTAGTGTCAGATCATTATCCATGGGATGCTTCATTCGCATCAGGCCACTTCAATTGACCGTACACTCTTGGAAGGCATCAAACCCAATGACACCACCAAGGAGAGGAAAAATCACAAGAAAAAGTAAATCATGCCATGAAATTTAAAAAAAGATGTTGTCTATGTATGCCCCCACTTTAAAGGGGTTGCTAACACCATTACTGTGACCAATTGCTTTAAAGTAGAAGAGAGTATGAGAGCTTATTCGAAAAGCCCTATGCCAAGTCATATGTTTTTGATAAGCAACATCATGAAGAAAGGTAGTATGTCACATGTGAGTCAACATTAAGACATGTCATCCACACCTCAAGCTTGCTCTTATAGGTTCATGAAAAGTTAACAATTAGTCAAAATAGACAATGACAAGTGACATACAGGGATAGGGTTGTTGAACCCCTTGCCCCAACTTCGTGTAGGAAAAGGTTGAGCCTAGAATGGATGACGGTATGCAGATCCTCACAATGGATGCAAAACATGCAATAGTGAGTGTGCTATTATCCTACAACTATTACATGGAAAGGAGCAACAACTAATGTTATTTATATACCGATTTAGGATGTACCAAGGTGAAATGATTGTTGAAAAAAGGGTTGGTGATAGTATGGATGTTGAGTGAAGTTTTGTTGGATGGGTGGATTGCTATGAAAGGAAAATTCACGAAAACTATGAGTTGGAAGAATAAGGATGGGTGTATTGTGAGCTTACTTCTTGTGTAATGGTGAGTAAAGAATGATAGGATTCTTAGGTGTGTCCAAAATAACTTCAACACACATAGGGGGATGATTGATGATTGGATTGTTTGGAGTATCAAGAGTAAGGATAGGAGAAGGAGGCTCTATTTGGTTGTTTTCTTTCTCTAACGTATCATTCTTATGTTCCATAATATCGACCCTAGGAGGATAACTAATATGTTGATCGCATGCTAGAATTGGATTTGGAAAGATAGCTTCATTGCTCATAGGAGAGGCATAAAGAGAAGGATGACTAGGATTTTCATGGTTCCTAATGATTGGAATGTTTTGTTCAAATAGAGCTTCCATCATGATATCTTCTAACACTAAACTATCATTTTCATGTGTAGAGAAGATATCAGGAGAAGAAAGGGGTTGAATAGAATGATTATCTACATTTACATTCACATGTTTTATGATTGCTTTGTGAGTGGGAGAGGTTATAGAAGAGGAGCTTTCAACATTTTCATGATTCTCAATTATTGTATCTTCTAGCACCAAAATACCTTCATCACATGTAGCAGAGATATTGGGAGAAGAAGAACTATGATTATCATGAGTATTGATGCTTTCATTTTCTTGTGTTAAACCTTCATTGGATGATGTAGGAGAGATGAAGTCTTTAAGGATTTCATCTAACATGTCCAAATCATCACTACTAAAAGGTTTGGGGGATAAGTTTTCATTAACTAGCTGAGGTTTCTCACAACAAATGTTAGAGACTTTAATGTTTATTGTTGAAGGTTGATCACAACAAACCTTAGTGGATGAAATAGGTGAGATGAAGTCCTGAAGGGCTTCATCTAACATATCAAATTCATCATGACTAAAAGGTTTGAGGGGTAAGGTATCGTTAATTGGTTTGGGTTTCTCATGAAAAGAATTAGAGGATGAAGTGAGTGAGAGGATGCCCTTAAAGGCTGCATCTAACTTATCTACATCATCACTACTAAGTGGCTTGGATGAGATACTATTTCTAAATTGGATCATTTGTTTAAAAGGTTGTTTTGATTTTTGTTGTTGTTTGTTTATATTTTCTAAAGTCTCCTCCATGTAAATTGATCTAAAAGGACTACGAAATAGTACTGAAAAATGGAACTTGCAAAAGTTTAAGTTCCATGAACATGTAAATGATGCTTATTTCTAATAAAATGCAATAAAAAACATAGGATCAAATGCAATTTTTCATATTTCAAACAAAGTAATTTACTGATTACACTATGTACTAATCTAAAAATAAAATGTTGCTAATGCAACATTGAATTTAATAATGCATGAAATGAGCTAATTTAGGCTAAAGATCATGAAATGCATGATACAAAAACCCAGCTAATGAATGTAGTTAGGTAATGGTAGGAAACAAAAGCTAGAAAATAGTGTTTTCAACTCTGGAAAAGGCAGTTTTAGGGGTCAAAAGGGACTAATTCGCCCAAGGTGGCAAATGAGTCCTAGTATGGACTTTAAAAAAATAAAAAAAATTGGAGTGATTTTAATGTTTTCAAAGTGCTATGATGCAAACCTAAGTTTAAAATGTAGAATTTCAAAATATTTAAATTAATTTAGACGCCAATAGTGCAACCTAAATGTATTTTTTTATGAATGCAAAATTTAAAACCTAGCATGCAAATGAATCCATGCAAATCCTAATTCTAGATCAATGCAAGGCTAGATCAATGATGAAGGAGTAAAAATTGGAAAATAAGGTGTTTATCAATGTAGGTTTTCAAAAATGAAACAAAGGATTTTGGCACCGCAAGACTCTCTAACTCTTCTACGGTTTTTCACCTAAAAGGAGAGAGGTAGGCCAAAATGCACAATGTTACATTCAAGATTAATGTAAGAATGGATGGGAAATGGATGTGAAGTGTGTGTGGATGTGTTTGAGTGCTTAAAAATGTAGATAAATGAATGCAAACTAATCTAATGCAAGGTGTTCGAAAACACAGTCTCAATTGCAAATGTGAACTAGAAATTTAAACAAATGATAAAAAAAATTGATGAGACTGATCAGAGTTCACCTAGAGGAAGATTATTGTTGCTAGAGAGCTAGGGAATGTGCCAAAAATTACTTTTAATGAACATTGGGATTGATTCACCATAGATGGTGAATTAGTCCTACTTCTGATGAAAAGTCTTTGAAATGATTTTTTGACTATCAGGAGCTAAATCCTGATAAAATCACTTTTCAGACCTATAGGTGGGACTCAATCTCCATGGGTGGTGAATCAATCCACCTATAGGAATCTACAAATTCTAGAGGTGATTTTTTCGGGCTAGATCTACACTTTTTCTTCCTACAGGTGTTTGCTTATGAAATTGTCAGATTTAGGCCTGGAAGTGGATTTTTATTGATATTTTGACTTGAATAATGAACAGATGACTTGAACATCTCTGCAACTTGATCTTCAATGATTTCCAAGCTTCCAAGAGCCTTAAATCTACAAACACATAGTGAAAGAAAGTGAAAATGTGGATTGTTAGGGTATGGGAGTTTCCTTGTCAAAACCCTTTTAGGTAATTAGACCAAAATGATGAAATAATATAATAATGCATGCAATAATAGAATTGATTACCTTTCCATGATGATTGATCTTGGATTTCTACAATAAAACATGAAGGATCTTCCCTTGAATTCTTGAAAATTGCAATCTTAATGACTTGAAACAATGAAACCCTAACTTGCTTGACTTGAGAAAGAATATAAATGATGAATGAATGATAAGAGATTTAAAAATAAGTTATATTTTGTCAAATGAGAAGAAAAAACACTTATTTATACACTATTCTGCCCTAATTTCTTGATAATACCTCAGCACAGGCTGACATAAGGTATTTTAAAATAAAAACCTGAAAGGAAATTTGATTTAATTTGAATTTGGAGCCAAGAGGGACTCATTCGCCACCCATGGCGAATGGGTCCCACCCTAGGCTTGTGAAAGGGTGTCAGGATTTAATTTGAATTTAATATTATTTGTTGGGTTTACATTCAAAAATACACTTAATTAAGCCTTATAAGGACATAAAGGGGTCAAATAAAGCATAATAAAGGTGTAAATAGTGAAATTAAGCCTAGAAAAGTGTGTAATCTTGTTACAAGACTTTACAACACTTTAAAATAGGACTTGATGATGAATAAAAAGGTGATATTTAGATGAATTATGATGAGAAGAGTCTCTAGAGAAAAGTGTTGAAATGTTTTACAACACTTCACAACACTATCAAAATACTTCATTGAATGTAGTTTATTTATTTTGCAAGGGTCTAAGACCTAGTGTGGATGCATAAAATTCCTAACGACACTAAATAAAGGCCTTGTTAATTCCAATTTATCATGAATTATTCTCATGTCAAGAAAAAAGTCTATTTTTTTATGGAGCAACTCCCTTTTTAATACATATTTCAATTCAAATTAATTCAAAGGGTTCCATCATACTCTTTATCTAAAAGAAAAAACATGTTTTCAATTGGTATTCTATGAGATGTTTCATAAAAATATTTCAATATATTTAATCTTTTGATTGGAACAACTCAATTAAGAAAATGATACATAGTCCTCACAACACTTGAAAAACATAATATTCAAATGAAAATGACAAAATTCTTCACAACCTAAGTTGTTAATTGAGGACAAATAAAATGTTTCCAAGTTCCACCATTGTACGCATTTATAATTTGTTTTATATTGTTGTAAGGGAAAGGAGTATAATTCAAAAAATTCTTTCACTTGCTAGACTTGAAGATGATCATATGTTTTTTGTGTGGAAAACTCAAAATTCTCAACTATCATGTGAATATTTCTCTTTTTTATTGTTTTGCATGCCATCACAAGGGATCAAGCTAGTTGAATGTGGCTCAGAGTGATTAGACATGTTTGGGTGCAAAAGAGTACCATGCATAGTATAAGAGTACCAATATGGATGCATTGGAATGGCTTATTTGGTCACACAAGTTCTAGAACAAAATTTGTACCACTTTGCAACTTTACAGTAGTTGCATTTGACACATTTTCCATCAAGTGAAAACTGGACCTCATGTCAAAATGGCTTTGAGATAAAAAAAATGAGAGAGGTTATTGTAAAGGGGCCCAACTTGATCCCATAGGCTTATACCAAGAGTTCATAAGAATCACGGTTTTTTAGGAGTATCCTGTCAAAAGATTTCTACCCTTTTGCAATTTGGACCAGTAAGGGATTGAGTTGGTTGAATGTAACTTAGAGTGATTTAGTGTGTTTTGGTGTGAAATAGGACCATTCATAGCGTAAAAGTACCCATCCAAATGTGATTGAATAGTTTTTTTGGTCACACAATTTGTAGAACAAAAGTTGCACCACTTTTCAACTTTACATTGCTTGCATTTGACACTTTTTCCATCAAGCGAAAACTAGACACCACAGGAAAATGAACTTGAGATAAAAAAAAGCTGAGAAATTTTATTGTAGATGGGCCCAACACAATCTTATAGGCTCATATGGAGAGTTTGTAAGTGTCACCGTTTCCAAGTAGTAGTCCGTCAAAGATTGCTTCCCTTTTGCACTTTGGACCCTTAAGGGATCGAGTTGGTTAAACATAGCTCAGAGTGACTCGACATGTTTGGATGTGAAAGAGGACCAGGCCTAGCATACATTTACCCATAGAGATGTGTTAGAATAGTTCGTTTGGTCACATGAGTTGTAAAAAAAAAGTTACACCACTTTGCAACTTTACACTACATGCATTTGAAACTTTTTCCATCATCTAGAAATTGGACACCATGGGAAAATGACTCTGAGATTAAAAAAAAATGAGAGATTTTATTGTATAGGGGCCCAACACAATCTTGTAGGCTCAGATAGAGAGTTCGTAAGTGTCACAATTTTTGAGTAGTATCCCATCAAAGATTGTTAACCTTTTACACTTTGGACCCTCAAGGGATCGAGCTAGTTGAATGTAGCTCAGAGTGATTCGGTGTGTTAGGATGAAAAATAGGACCATGCCTAGTGTAAATATACCCATCTAGACATTTTGGAACAGTCTATTTGGTCACGTGAGTTGTAAAATGAAAGTTGCAGCACTTTGCTACTTTACACTACTTGCATTTGACACTTTTTCCATCTAGTGAAAACTAGAAACCAAGGGAAAACAACTTCGAGATAACAAAGAACAAGAGAGGTTATTGTAGAGGGGCCAAAAAAATCCCATAGGCTCAAACACAGAGTTCATAGCATCATGGTTTCTGAGTAGTAGCATGTTAAAGATTGTTGCTCTTTTGCACTTTGCACCCTTAAAGGATCGAGTTGGTTGAACGTAGCTTGAAGTGATTTGATGTGTTTTGGTGCAAAATAGGACCATGCCTAGTCTAAATTTATCCATTTAGATGCATTGAAATATTTTTTTTGGTCACATGAGTTGCAGAATGAAAGTTGCACCACTTTGCAACTTTACACTACTTGCATTTGACACTTTTCCATCAAGTGAAAATTGGACACCACAGGAAAAAAACTACAAGATAACCAAAACTAAGAGAAGTTATTGTAGAGGGGTGGAACATGATCCCATAGGCTCAAACAAAGAGTTTGTAAGCATTAGGGTTTCTAAGTAGTAGCCCGTCAAAGATTGCTACCCTTTTGCACTTTGGATCCTTAAGGGATCGAGTCAGTTGAATGTAGCTCAGAGTGACTTAGTGTGTTTGGGTGAAAAGGAGGACCATTCTTAATGTAAATGTACCCATACAAATCCATTAGAACACTTTTTTTGGTCACACGAGTTGTAGAATGAAATTTGCACCACTTTGCAACTTTACATTGTTTGCATTTGACACTTTTTTCCATCAAGTGAAAACTAGACACCATGGGAAAACAACTCTGAGATAAAAAAAATAAAATTGAGAGAGATTATTATAGAGGAGCCCAATGCGATCTTGTAGGCTTAGATGTACAGTTCATAAGCATCATGGTATCTGAGTAATAGTAGATCAAATATTGTTGCCCTTTTGCACTTAGGACCTTAAGGGATCGAGTTGGTTGAATGTAGCTCAGAGTGATTCAATGTGTTTGGGTAAAAAAGAGTACCATGCCTAGTGTAAACGTACCCATCCAAATGTGTTGGAATAGTCCATTTGGTCACATGAGTTACAAAATGAAAGTTGCACCACTTTACAACTTTACACTATTTGTAATTGACACTTTTTCCATCAAGTCAAAATTGGACACCATGGAAAAATGACTCTAAGATAAGAAAAACTAATAGAGGTTATTGTAGAAGTTCTCTACATGATCTCAATGCCTTGGATGGAATTCTCATAACTAACATGCTATCTTTGTAAAAGGCTATCAAAGATTTATGCCCTTTTACAATTTGGACTGTTAAGAGATTAAGTTGCATGAATTTCAAAATTTGAGTAAATATCATTACAAATGTTTATGTGAATAGATGGTATGATATATTGATATTGATATATAATCATTAGGCTATTTTATTTTAATAAATTAAGTTTTTATAATAATTTAGTCAATTGGTGCTAGTTATAATAGGGAGAGAATAAAAGAATAAAAATAATGATTGGTAACCATCAATGGTTATTACACTCACTATATTAATAATATGATGTTTACAATAAAATGAGATTTATTTGCCAGTCCTAATTCTTCTCTTTGTTTTACAATTGTCTAATATGGTTCATACACCATTCTAAAACCCATGTGCTTGTACTTGTAGGCACAATTCGTTCTCAAAACTACCAAGTGGTAATACAAAATCATGAGAAAAAATCAAACTATTTGAATTCCAACACCCCACTTAAATCAAATATTGAATCAATGTACCCCATTTTCATGCACATAAACTTGTTGATGGGTGTTTTTTCACTTCTCAACATAGAAAATGCACAAGTGCAATTCCTCTCTTGAAAGGTGAAAATCTTGAACTAAGTTATAGGCAATCACCCCAAGGTCTCTCAGGTGTCAGGTCATGACTTGCAAAAACAACTTAGTGGGTTGATGTGATCTATTGGTAATCACAAGGGGCATGGAAAATTGATAGGTGGGAAGGAAATTGGATCCTAAAATGGATCTTATGATATTTTGGAAGTGAGTTGTAATTGCTACAATTTGAAAACAACAATATAAAACTCCATGTGCAACATAAGATTTGGCTTTACAATAATGCTAGAACTTTTCCTAAACTGCTATTTAAAAGAAAGATCAAAAGGGAAAAGCGAGGTGAGAGTTCCTAGACCTGCAAATACTAATGAACTGTGACAATAGAGGATGCTACAGTGGACAACCTTCCTAAAACCAAGTTCCACTTAACCAAATATCATACAGTCTTATGAAACTAGTGCTATCTTGTAAGGAATATAGATTTTCATCTACTCATTCACCATAAAGCATTAATAAAAGATGAATTTCAAGTGCGAGAATGGATTAATGTTCAGACTAGGTTTACACTATTTTTCATCATTAATAAACAACAAAAAGCATGAACATGGAAAGCATCAACACAATAGCATTCTTCAATATCAATGGACAACATGAACTAAACTACTAAAAGTAACTCAAAACACTTAGAACAACAAACTAAATGAATCTAAATCTATCGAATATGAGGAGATGAATCATGTAACATGTGAGAAACTCAAGAATCCACCAAAAGCAATGAAAATTTATTAAAATTTCTGCAACATGTCTTAACAACAACTCAACTCTCTCTTGAAAATGAGAGACCCCCTATTTATAGTTCCCAAAAAGTGAAATGAATGGAAAGGATTAATTCTCATTGTGGGGCCAAGATTCATTTTACATTAGGGTTTCACCTACCCCATAATTATAACAATATAAAATATATTTTTTTCCTTTTCCCTATCTTGTCCTTTAGTGACCTTGGCACTATAGCATTTTTGTCTTGTAGTGACTACCCTTTTGTCGTAGCTACACTATTAGGAACTCATCATCAATAGCTAGTTTTTCCTGGATCCCTTTGAAGAGTGGCATACTCCATGAATTTCCCAATCAATTCCTAGAGCTTATCCCATTCCATGATGTCAGATTGAAGATTCTAAAAGGTTAGTTTCTTGAAACTCTCTATGATCTATTCCAAGTGCTTTGTGTATTTGGGCATGTCCTTGATGACTTGTTCTAATTGGGAGAATTCCCTTGATACAAAGTCCATAAAATTAGGTGACAATACATTAGCTGCCCCTTGTTCCATCTTCTTGTAGAAGAGTGGCTTAATCTTCTCAGGGCTCAACTCCAAGGTAGGCATATCATAGTCAGTTAACATCTTCAGGTAATTTTCATTGTCAACCGAGTGCTTCACAACCCATTGGAGACTGAGATCAATATTCTTCAAGATCCTTTCCAAGACCTCCTTTATATGATCTAGGCCCATTTGCTAGATCTCCACAAGCCAGTAATCTTCCTTGACAAGTGCTAGTTCCTTTTCCCATGTCCTTTCTACCAAATTAAGGATGCTTTTGACCTTAGGATATGTAATCCTATAGAGCTCAAAGAATCTATGACATGTCATTTCCATGTCTGCTAGCTACTTTTATAGATCTCAAAACTTATTAACCATCCGAGCAGCATGTTGGATTCCCATGTCACCATTATATAGCACCCGCTAGAACCAATCTATAGTAGCCTTGGTCTAATTTTTCATTTTCTTCATTTTGATGAGCTCATCTTGGGAGAAAATTTGGGGCATGGAGGATGTAGTTGGAGCTTCTTCATTGGGCGTCCATTGCTAAATATAATTGATGAGATCCACCACTTATTCTTTCAACTCTTCCTTGGAAGATTGATCCTTTCCCATCTATTGGATGATTGTAGCAACTGATCCCTAGAGCTAATCAATTTTCCACTCTCTTGTTGTGAGGCCCAAGTCGATGGTGGAAATATTGTAACTAACCTGCTCTACTTTATCTATCACTGGGGTGGCAATCTGCATGATCCTTGATCCCAAAGCATCGACCATGATATGGGATTGGACTCTTTGTTTCTTTTCATTCTTATTCTTTGTTTGCATCCTTGACAAGATAGTCTCAATAGTAGCCCTTGGATCAATGAGAGTAGGGGTGTTCTTCTATAATTGCTTCTCTAGCCAATCAAGCATTTGAGTTTCTACTTTTGGTGATTCATGATCACCTTCCTCTCTTTTTTCATGTTGGAGTTGTTTCTCCTCGTGGCCTGGGATTTATTGCTCTAGTCTCTCTTCTTCTTCATCTAATTCTTGAATCAGTATAGACTTCTCCTTATCTAGCTGAACAGTGGCTATGTTCTCTTCAGTGACATCTTCTTTCTCAAGTACTCTTTCTTCTTCTTGTTCAAGCTCTACACAATGCTTTGGCTTTGGGATCTTCTTTGTTTTAGTCTCTTATTTATCTTTATCTTCTTTTGTTTCAACTTCCTTCTCTCCTTCTCTCTTAGGATTTTCTTCCTCTTGAACAAGGCCTTTGTCTTTCTCGACCAGTGTAGGCTCCTCGAATATCTCTACATTAATATCAGTGTCTTCCTTTTCCTTAGAGGGCTACTTTTCAGCTTCAATTTCTTCTCCCACATCCTTGAGCTGTTGGGATAGCTCTTCTTCCAGTACCTGATCCAAGGTTTCTATTATATACCTTTCATGGAGGGCCTTAGTGTCCTCTTCAGAAGAATATGACTCCTCATCATCAATTGCCACCTTTTCCATGTTGATGTCTACTTGGGCCTCTAGATGTTCAAAATAATCATCCTTAAAGGGATCTTCAGGCTCTTCCATAATTACATTGGCAACTTCCCTTTTTTGCCTCTCCATTTCTTCAGATATTTGCATAGTGGTCTCCATCTTCGGTGGCTCTATTAATGATGGAGGGATGGGGAGGCCAGCAAATACCCAAGCCATTGTAGCTTGCACATTATTATTCATTAGCACCCCATAGAGTAGAATAGGTATTCTTTGCATATGTCTCATGAAGGCTTCTTGTAGGGTGAGTGATGGAATAGTGGAAATGGCAGCTAAAAATACTACACTGGAAAGGGTAGGAAATGGTGGGGTAGTGAGGTAGATGAAAATGGAGATTTCGTGGCCAAAGGGGAGTCATGCACCATAATTGGGGTTGTTGGTGAGGTGGAAGCAAGGTGGGAAGATATTTCAATGGCAAGCAGAGAGGAAACATGCACTACTTGATATGTTGGAGGTGGAGGAGTGGCAATGACAATGGTAATGGTTGGAGTAGAGGTAGTAGGTGGTGAAATTGGTTTCTCAACCTCTTCTCCCTCATGTTGAGGATCCTCCTCAATAGTAGGCATTTTGTTGAATCCTCCTAACTTCTTTTCTTTCATTGAGGGTTCCCCCTTTGAATCCTTCTGTGTATACACTTTTTGTTTAGGCTAAAGCTTAAACACATATTTACTCTTCCTCAATCTTGTTGTCATTGGAGATTTGGGATCCTCTTCAGTTGGGGTAGTAGCAACCCCACTATTTGTTTCACTTTCGAGATCATCTTCAAGCTCACCATAGGTTATCACAGTTCCTTACAGCTTGAGCTGAGTGATTTAGGAATCAACCCATCGCCTTGTTCTATTTTCAATTGGCTTTGTTACAATGTCAAATTCATTGACCTCCTCTTCACTCCAGTCTATCAGAGGTAGAAAAAAGTCTACAATGACATCAAATCTTGGGTCAACGAGGGTATCCTCCTCCTCTACAATCTAATCTAGCACTAGGAAAAGCTTGATTGACTTCATGAACTGGGCAGTCATCCACATATAGTGCCTCATGTGAACCTTCTTATCATCATAACAATTGGCCTAGAAGTATTCAATATGGGGATGATGACCAAAATTATTTCCAACCATCTTCTTCATTTTTCCAGATGGATCTAGTCCTTGTCGAGCAGTGTACCAATCCAAATTGTACTCTATTATCTCTTTCTTCAAGTATTTTTTGCATTGGCCCACAAAATTAGTGTACATTCCTTGTCCAAATGTTAGATGGTATGGAATCCCTTCCCAGTGTTTATCACTTAGTAGAGTTTGAGCATTCTACAGCTGGAGGGAGATCTCTAGTATAATCAACAGATCATTAGGGTACTGGGGTAGCTTGTAGGGTCTTTCAAAGAAATCCTCTATTCTAATGTACGTGAAATTTGGGAACTAAATGAATAGGAACCTAAACCTTTGAATGAATGCTAAGTCACTGTGTGAAACCCTTATGTGAAAATATACTCCAAGGAGTCTAATAATATGCCCAACAAAGGCAACATTTCCCCTCTAATACTCTCTTTTGAAGTTCTTATATGGAAATTGCGAGTATTGATCATATACCTTGAGTTTCTTCCCTAAATTTGGATTTAGGATTCAATGAAGAGGCCCTTGTATGGGAGTGGCTCTACTAGCAGGTATACCAGGTAGGAAGTCATATAGAATTGTGATATCTTCTTCACGGTCATGAACTATGTGTGTAGGTTTTCACTAATGATCTTGGCCTAGTGGAACTTTTTTTTCCACAGATGAATTCTTCAATAAAATATAACATCTATTCTTGAAAGAAGGTTGCACTAGGGAGGCCCATCACTCTGCTTAATAGAGTGACCAAATCATGGTACTCTTAATGGAATTCGCTATTGTACAACTCCTGGGACACCTTGGAAAGACTTCCCCTCTTTACCTTAAACCAATATTGGTTGATCAACTTTTTGCATTCTAGGAGATTGGGTTTCCATGTGTTCCCAGGGTATTCCTTCTTTGTTTCCTCCATAGGGTTGAATTTAGGGATATGAAATGTTTTTCCTATGGATTTCATGGATAAATCTACTAACACTCTACCTTTGTGATCAATAATTTTACTGCTACCAGTGTGGTAGGCCTCCATGCTCGCCATCACTAATTTTGAAGCTACAAGCATAGGTGGGAAGCTAGCTACCTTGGCTAGGCCACTCTTTCGAATCTTCCATGCATTCTTGGTGATGGGGTTACTTGTGATTCTTCTTTTGAATTCATCTCTGTCCACATGTCCTAAGTTGGTATCTAATATTGAATCCCACATTGAGGTAATGTTGGAGGTGATTTCCACCTCGTGGAACTGATAATTCATTTGGTCCTTCTCCTCTTTTCCCCTAAATGCCTTTGTGGTTTTATTCCCCTTTTTCTTTTCTATAGATAACCCCAATATGTTCACAACATATTCCATAAATCATGCAAACAAAGGGAGAGTAAGCACATTCATATGAAAATAAAGGAAAAATTAGTGAAATCCTGCAAAACAGAGGTTAGATTTAGTAATTCCTTTGTTGATTATCATTAAATTCATTAGCATTCATCATTTGCCATTCTTTTGGGCTAGATCTATCAATGCAGGCCTAGGTATGCATGTTCCTTGGGCTAGTAGCCATCTGAAATAAGTAGAAGAAAAATAGCTCCAGGAGCACGACAGCCCATAGACAGCCACCTGTGCTCAGAGTTCCACATTTGGAAGGATGGGTCAATCAAAGATCTAAGGCATTTAGGTACATTGGGAAACCATCCATGAGGTTTTAGAGGTCCTCAATTGGTTACTACGCTCATGCGGGCTGAAAGGGTGCGAAGGTTAGGGACACCTTAGATGTTTGGAGCTTAACTATTGAGAAATGGCATTCATAAGATGGAGACCCACAATAGGATTTTCACACAGTAGGGTTCACAAGAGTCGTGGATGGCCAAGTATTAGCTCTTTTGATTTCATTTTCCTAAAGTTTGTGGGAAAGGGTTGATGGTAGGCTACTAGGAGATGGTTGCTCAAGGATGAAAGTAAAGACACGATAACCTACAGGCGGCGGCTTGCACAAGTGGGTCCAAAAAAGGCCCCAACATTGGTTATTTCATTGAAAGGGAGTTGAACAGCGAAAGGGTGGTTGGGATCTACAAGAAAAATCGAAGGGAAGACACGACCATTTGTGAATGATGACCAAACGAGAGTAGGCCATAGGTGGAAACTCACAAAGAAATGTATGTAATGCCAAAATACTTAATCATTTCATGTTAAATTTCCCGAAGGGAGACCAAAAGGATGGAGCCCATAGGGCAGACCGACAGGGTTTCTCGACAGTCCTTGAACTACAACAAAGGTGGGGTCGTTCATGAATGGACCCTCACAAGCTTCAACCCACATAGGGTTCATACTTTTCATTTTGGTTCAAATTTTTGGGGCAGCATCGAGAGTTGTAGGATCCATAGGCTGGGAGTAAGTGATGGAATTGACATTTATGATCCGCATCGAGGATGGAAGCAAAGGGAAGTGGGTGACCCGCACTGATGTGTTTGCAAGGAGGACTTAGTCACTTTGAAAGCTCGGTGGAGATGACCGTATCGAAAACTACAATGCAAGAGGTTGGAAAAATATGGTCATTTTGGAACAACAATACAAAGAAGCCACTCGCACATAGTGGCCCGCAACAGTAGACCCACATGGGCATCAAGCCTTGAACTCTTACTTTGTTTTTTGAGTTTTCATGGTGGCAATGTGGTGGCATCGGCCCACAAGGGTGGACCTACAAAAGGTGAAGGCCTTGGATTTTCATATTTGAAGTTTGGAGGGTTTAAATGGTGGTGACAAGGGTACAGGCTGCAAAGGCTACATGGCTTTGGCTAAGAACAATGGCGGGGAGGTAAAGTTCCACATGGCCCTTAGAGGCCGAGTCTAATCAATTTTTAAAGGTTTCTTTGGATTAGTCAGTATATATTTTGATGTTCAATCAGCCGCCTAAGGAGTTTTGGATGTTTTTCCTTAATTTTTTATTGATTCTCAAAAAACCCTACTCAAAAGACACGCTTTAAGGCTGTTGAGGGAAATATACCTAAATATCTACAAAAATGAATGAATGTAAAACTTGAAAACATCTTGGAGATCATGAGGGCATGAGGGTGGTGCTGGTGGCTACTTGACTCTGAAAAATTCTCTAACTTGTGCCAGTGAAAATGATAGGTCTATCCTCCTATTTATAGAAAATTTCACATTAATGATCCACATTTATGGCTCATACGACAACCAGCAGGGTACATGGGTGTGGGTTTCGAAAGGAACATCGGTGGGAAAGTTGGGTCCCACACAATGGGTGGAACCTCAAGAGTTGTTGGACATGTGGTGAAACAGATGACCAAGGTGGATGTGGCATCTGCCATTCAGGCAGATGTCTCACATTGATCATTGGTGAAATGGAAAATTCAGGAGAGTGACGTGCAAGGGGAAACCCACAAGGGCAGACCTGCAAGAGGCAAAGCATGCCAATTTCAAAGCTTAAGGAAAACCTACCATGGAGCCACTGCAAAGGCCTTACACTTAGAAATTTCATGGGTGGTGAACTCCGGTTAATTAAAGATGATGACTTTAAGACTTCTTTAACCACTTTGAACTCAATATTAGGGGGTGCATAAAATGAGGTGAAAGAAAAAAGTGACCCAACGAAGGTGAAAAGAGAGGGTCCCCATTTCCAATGGGGTGTGTGTGCTATGGGCACAACAAAACTTGGCTTATAATACTCTCTCGTAATAACCAAAAATATGATTCAAGGAAGGCTTAGGTACTCCATTCTCACATATCTTTTACAATGTAATTCATACATTCAAGATTCTCTTATAATGTCTACATTATAGGTGTTCATGATGAGGTTAACTTCAAATGAATAAGTTGAAATTCCCTTGCTAACCTTCACAGGCTCTTTAATAATGGCTTCAAACCATAATTGAGATTTGTCAAGGTCATCAAACTAAGGATGTTGCATTCCATTTTTGGCTAAGATTCCCTTGGATGGCTCATAAATTAGTATTTTATGCAAGGAGACACCAATCCATTTTTAGTAGTTGACTTAAAAATAGGAAAAGTAAAAGAAGAAAAAGAAAGAGCGTCCAAAATGGAAATGAAATGAAAATAGATGGAAGGAACTTATAGAAAAAAATCACACCATTTGGTTCCAAGTCGGGAACAACAAGGCTTAAATCTTGATGCTTCCATTGAAGATAGGCATGCCACTCTCCCAACTTAGTCACTCCTGGTCATACATTTTCATTGGGAGTTCCAAGATACCTATTGCACACAACATCTCTCATGAATAGAATAACTTGAAATTTGAGATGCTCTTATAATGCCTACATCATATGTGCTCATGATCAGGTAAACTTCAAATTAATAACTTTAAATTCCCTCACTAAGCTTCACATGCACTTTTATAATGGTTTAAAATCACAATTGAGATTTGTCAAGATCAACAAAATAAGGATGCTGCATTGCTTTTTTGGCTGAAATTCTCTTGGATGGATCATAAATCAACATTTTTTGTAAGGGGACACCAATTGATTTTTAGTAGGTTACTTACACATAGGAAAAGTAAAAGAAGAAAAAGAAAGAGCATGCAAAATAGAAATGAAATGAAACTACATGAAATGCACTTATAGACAACAAATCCACACCATTTATTTCTGACTCGGGAACAACAAGGCTTAAATATTGATGCTTACACTGAGGATAGGCATGCCAGTCTCTCCTATTAGTCACTCTCGACCATACATCTTCATTGGGAATCCCAAGATACTATTGCACACAACATCTCATGAATAGAACTATGTATCCTACATCACTTTTTTGAGAATATCCTACATGATTTTTTTTCCATATATTTGAGAAAAAATAAAATACAATTGAACTATGTATCATTTACCACAATTCTAAACATAAAGTGTGGTATCCTTTATACCCTCTACCCTATACAATGAACCCCCAACCCTAATCCCTCAACCCTATATCCTCAACCCTCTACCCTAAACCCTCAACCCTCAACCCTTAAACCCTACACCTTGAACATTCAACCCTCAACCCTTAAACCGTAATCCCTCAACCCCTATACCCTCCACCCTATACAATAAACCCTCAACCCTAATCCCTCAACCCTATACCCTCAACTCTCTACCCTAAACCATAAACCCTCAAGCCTCAACCCTTAAACCCTAAACCCTCAACCCTCATCCATTAAATGATAAACCCTTAAACCCTCTACCCTCTACCCTAAACCCTTAAACCCTAAACCCTCAACCCCTATACCCTTTATCCTATTTAATGGACCCTTAAACCTAATCGCTCAACCCTATACCTTTAACCCTCTACCCTAAACCCTAAAATGTCAACCCTCAACCCTAAAACCCTAAACCCTCAACCCTCAAACCTCAAACCATAATCCCTCAATCCCTATACCATCTACCCTATACAAAAAACCCTCAACCATAATCCCTAAACCTTATACGCCCAACCCTAAACCCTTAACCCTTAACCCTGAACCCTTAAACCCTAAACCCTTAAACCATCAACCCTAAAACCTTAAACCCTAAACCATTAAACTCTCTACCTTCTACCCTCTAACCTATACATTAAACCATCAACCCTCAATTCTCAACCCTCAATTCTCAACTGAGTTTTAGTTGATATTTTGACTTGTTCATTGAAAATAAGACTTGAACAAACTTGCAACTTTATTTTCAATGATTTCCATCTTCTTGTGGAAGAGTGGTTTAATATGCTCATGGCTCAACTCCAGGGTAGGCATATCATAGTCAGTTAACATCTTCAGGTAATCTTCATTGTCAATAGAGTGCTTCACAACCCATTGGAGACTGAGATCTCCACAAGCCAGTAATCTTACTTGACAAGTGCCAATTCCTTTTCCCATGTCCTTTCTAGCAAATTAAGGATGCTCTTGACCTTAGGATATGTAATCCTATAGAGCTCAAAGAATCTATGACATGTCATTTCTGTGTCTACTAGCTATGTTTATAGATCTTAGAACTTATTAACCATCTGAGTAGCATGTTGGATTCCCATGTCACCATTATATAGCACCCGCTAGAACAAATCTATAGTAGCCTTGGTCTAGTTTTTCATTTTCTTCATTTTGATGAGCTCATCTTGGGAGAAAATTTGGGGCATGGAGGATGTAGTTGGAGCTTCTTCATTGGGCATCCATTGCTAAATATAATTGGTGCGATCCACCACTTATTCTTTCAACTCTTCCTTGGAAGATTGATCCTTTCCCATCTGTTGGATGATTGTAGGAACTGATCCCCATATCTAATCAATTTTCCACTCTCTTGTCATGAGGCCCAAGTCGATGGTGGAAATATTGTAACTAACCGGCTCTACTTTATCAATCACTGGGGTGGCAATCTGCACGATCCTTGATCCCAAAGCATCGACCATGATATGGGATTGGAATTTTGGTTTCTTTTCCTTCTTATTCTTTGTTTGCACCCTTGACAAGATAGTATCAATAGTAGCCCTTGGATCAATGAGAGTAGGGGCGTTCTTCTATAATTGCTTCTCTAGCCAATCAAGCATTTGAGTTTCCATTTTCAATGATTCATGATCACCTTCCTCTCTTTTTTAATGTTGGAGTTGTTTGTCCTTGTAACCTGGTATTTCTTGCTCTAGTCTCTCTTCTTCTTCATCTAAATCTTGAATCACTATAGCCTTCTCCTTATCTAGCTCAACAATGGCTATGTTTAATGATATCAAGTTTCCATAATCCATTATAATGTTCTTTGCAATGGTTTTTGGTTTTGATTGTGTGATAATTTTTGCATCAACGTTTCGGATCACACTCTGTGATCCATCATTAGGATGAGCAAAGCTGAAGGAAAGAATGCTATGTTCTCTTTAGTGACATATTCCTTCTCAGGTACTCTTTCTTCTTCTTGTTCAAGCTCTACACAATGATTTCCCTTTGGGATCTTCTTTGTTTTAGTCTCTTATATTTCTTTATCTTCTTTTGTTTCAACTTCCTTCTCCTCTTCTCTCTCAGGATTTTCTTCCTCTTGACCAAGGCCTTTGTCTTTCCCGACCAGTGTAGGATGCTCAAATATCTCTACATTAATATTAGTGTCTTCCTTTTCCTCAGAGGGCTACTTTTTAGCTTCAATTTCATCTCCCACATCCTTGAGCTGTTGGGATAGCTCTTCTTCTAGTACCTTATCCAAGGTTTCTATTATATACCTTTCATAGAGGGCCTTAGTGTCCTCTTCAGAAGAATGTGACTCCTCCTCATTGATTGCCACCTTTTCCACATTGATGTCTACTTGGTCCTATAGATGTTCAAAATAATCATCCTTAAAAGGATCTTCAGGCGCTTCCATAATTACTTTGGAAACTTCCCTCTGTTACCTCTCCATTTCTTTAGATATTTGCATAGTGGTCTCCATCTTTGGTGGCTCTATTAATGATGGAGGGATGGGGAGGCCAACAACAACCCAAGCCATTGCAGCTTGCACATTAGTATTCATTAGGACCCCAAAGAGTTCAACAAGTATTATTTGCATATGTTTCATGAAGGCTTCTTGTAGGGTGAGTGATGGAATAGTGGAAATGGAAAATAAAAATACTATTGCGGGAAGGGTAGGAAATGGTGGGGGTAGTGAGGAAGATGACAATGGGATTTCATGGCCGAAGGGGAGTCATGCACCATAACAGGGGTTGTTGGTGAGGTGGAAGCAAGGTAGGAAGATATTTCCATGGCATGCGGAGAGGAAAAAGGCACTGCTTGATATGTTGGAGGTGGAGGAGTGGCAACGACAATAGTAATGGTGGCAGCAGAGGTAGCAGGTGGTGAATTTGGTTGCTCAGCCTCTTCTTCTCCCTCATGTTATGGATCCTTCTCAATAGTAGGAATTTTTTTTAGGCTAAAGCCCAAACACATATTTCCTCTTTCTCAATCTTGTCGTCATTGGAGATTTGGGAACCTCTTCAGTTGGGGTAGTAGCAACCCCACTATTTGATTTGATTTCGAGCTCATCTTCAAGCTTGCCATAGGTTATCACAGTTCCTTGCAGCTTGAGCTGAGTGATTTGGGAATCATCCCATTGCCTTGTTCTATTTTCAATTGGATTTGTTACAATGTCAAATTCATTGACCTCCTCTTCACTTCCGTCTATTAGAGGTAGCAGCAACTCTACAATGACATCAAATCTTGGGTCAACGAGGGTATCCTCCTCCTCTATAATCTAATCTGGCACTGCAAAAAAAATTGATTGACTTCACAAACTGGGCAGTCATCCACATGTAGTGCCTCATGTGAACCTCCTTATCATCATAAAAATTGGCCTAGAAGTATTCAATATGGGGATGATGAAAAAAAAAATTATGACCATCTTCTTTAGTTTTCCAGATGGATCTAGTCCTTGTCGAGCAGTGTATTGATCAAAATTGTACGAGATATTCTCTTTCTTCAAGTATTTTATGCACTGGCCCACAGAATTAGTGTACTTTCCTTGTCCAAATGTGAGAGGGTATGGAATCACTTAGTAGAGTGTGAGCATTCTGCAGCTAGAGGGAGATCTCTAGTATAATCATCAGATCATTAGTGTACTAGGGTAGCTTGTAGGGTCTTTCAAAGAAACCCTCTATTCTAATGTACGTGAACTTTGGGAACTAAATGAATAGGAACCTAAACCTTTGAATGAAAGCTAAGGCACTGTGTGAGACCCTTATGTGAAAATATACTCCAAGGAATCTGATAATATGCCCAACAAAGGCATCATTTACCCGCTGATACTTTCTTTCGAAGTTCTTGTACTACAATTGTGAGTATTGATCGTATACCTTGAGTTTTTTCCCTAAATTTGGATTTAGGATGATGAAGAGGCCCTTGGATGGGAGTGGCTCTACTAGGAGGTATACCAGGTAGGAAGTCATACAGAATTGCGATTTCTTCTTCACGGTCATGAACTATGTGTAGGTTTTCACTGATGATCTTGGCCTAGTGGAATTTTTTTTTCCACAAATGAATTCTTCAATAAAATAGAACATCTATTCTTGAAAGAAGTTTGCACTAGAGAGGCCCATTATTTTGCTTAATAGAGTGACCAAATCATGGTACTTTTCATGGAGTTCACTCTTGTACAACTCCTGGGACAACTTGGCAGGACTTCCCCTCTTTTCGTTAAACCAATATTTGTTGATCAACTTTTTACATGCTAGGAGATTGACTTTCCATGTGTTCTTAGGGTATTCCTTCTCTGTTTCCTCCATAGGGTTGAATTTAGGGATATGAAATGTTTTTCCTATGGATTTCATGAATAAATCTTCTAACACTCTACTCTCGTGATCAATAATTTTACTGCTACCACTATGGTACGCCTCCATGCTCACCATCACTAATTTTGAGGCTACAAGCATAGGTGGAAAGCTAGCTACCTTGGCTAGGCCACTCTTTCGAATCTTCCATGCATTCTCGGTGATGGGGTTACTTGTGATTCTTCTTCTGAATACTTATATGTCCACATTTCCTAAGTTGGTATCTAATATTGAATCCCACATTGAGGTAACCTATGAGGTGATTTCCACACCGTGGAACTTATAATTAATTTGGTCCTTCTCCTCATTTACCCTCAGTGCTTTTTGTAGATGTATTCCCCTTTTTCTTTTCTATAGATGACCCCAATATGCTCACAGCAGATTCCATAAATTAAGCAAACAAAGGGAGAGTAAGCACATTCATATGAAAATAGAGGAAAAATCAGTGAAATCCTTCAAAACAAAGGTTAGATTTAGTAATTCATCTCTTGATTATTGTTAAATTCATTAACGTTCATCATTTGGAATTCTTTTGGGGTAGATTGATAGGGAGGTTGGAGGAATCAATCACTGATTCCTGGTCTAGGTCTTGCTTACAAGACCTCCTTGGTGTCTTGCTTCACCACCTTAACCTATAGGATCTTCTCCTTGGTTAGGTTCCCCTGGTTCTCTTTTCCAACCCCACTACCATCACAAATCAACCTGCCAAGTCAATCTTTGTGCAATGTCTCCAACTCTTCCTTAGCCTTTAATCCACCCTAAAGGCTATTCTACTCCAAACCTCGACATTTGCTTTGCAAGGTTGTAGAGAGGTTTCTAATAGGTTCTTGCCATCCCATCATGGCTCTGAAGGATCCTCCTAAATCCATCTTGTCATCGCTTCCACCAAACCCTCATTTAGGGTTAAAAAGACTACTAGCCTAGGAGTCCCCAATTTAGGTCTTCTTCTCCAAGAAAATAGGGTTGTTCTCCTAAGTTTCCCAAAGAACACAAAATCTTCCCTTAGGGTTTCTGATCCTTATGCCCATCCCTCAAATATTTTAGAGGTCTTAACCCTCAAATGTTTGTACACAGCCATAACCCTCAATTAGCAAATTAGGTCTTTTTTTAAGCCATCTCCTATCCACTTAGTAGACTATCATGAGTTTCTCTCACCAAATGGATTGGTGGAGCTTCCTCCTGCATGTAAGCCTTTGCAAGGAATCTGGTTACCCTCTCCACACCATGAGTTGATAGGAAATGATCACCCCTACAAATCAAAGTTGTTTGCACTCCTTGTCTTCCCTAGCCAGACACTTCTTGGATCGCCTAGGAGAAGACTTCCACAGTGATACCTTGACTACTAATGAATCCTAACCCTACCATATTAACAATCATGAGTCTACTCACAATTCTCAAGAGGTCGTACGTTATGTATAGTGGGAATGTGACCTAAACCTCTATTTTCTACCAACAATTTGTCAGATCAGCAAATGCAAAGAAACAACTACATACTATAATGCTTGAAACTAAACTAGAAAACTAAATTGCTACCACACAGGGCTTTGCATATTAGTACACTACATCCTACATACAATATAGTAACAATTTCAATCGATTAAAGCTCTACTTTGAGACAAAACCAGAAATTCACACTAAAACACCACTACCTTTTCTTGAATTCAAAAACTCCAATCAAAGTAAAATGCTTCCAACCTTGCTCTCAGGTCGAGGCACACCCTATATAGGTCAAAAAAAGTATTTATGCCTCCCCTTGGTCAGACATGTCAGTTACATTGTGGCAAAGTTGCAAAATGCACCATTTTGCAACTTTTGCTAATTTCTAGTAAACTAAGTAAAATGAGTTTCTAAACTCATCCACCCTTTGTCAATTTATATCCTAGAGATCAAAAATGTCCCTAATCTATCTCCTCTACTTAATGGTCAACATGACCTTCATGGTAACACATCAAAAACAAAAATTCATCCTAGATTTCCTCATTGCCTAGTGTAACTGCCTAGTGTTTCCTAGGTGCTCCTACACCATTCTCCCCCTCTCTGCACAAACACTAAGGAATGTGAGGAGAGATTAGTGACACATCAATGCCTTGCTTCTTAAACTGAGCTTCATCCACCCATGTAGCCTCTGAGTATGGTTTTTCCCTCCATTTGATGAGATGTTCCAAGTATTCCTTATGCCGAGTAGACTTCTTCACCCTTGACTCCAAGATTCTCTCTACTTGTAGCTTCTCTTGAGTAGGTAAGGCTATGTTTCTCACATCCTTAAAGATATCCCTATTGTTCTGATCCATGTCAGTGACTGTTCCCTTATATCTTATCAGATCAACTACATTGAACACTGGAGAGATGCCTAAATTTGTAGGTAATTCCACCTTGTAGGAATTCTTCCCATATTTGGATAATACCTTATGTGGTCCCACTCTTTTCATCTGCAATTTTTTTGATATCCCCTTTTGAAACCTAGATTTTTTGAGATAGACCATAACATAGTCTCCTACTACAAATTGTAGATCCTTTCTAGATAAATCCACCTTCTCTTTCAACTTTTGAGTAGCCTCGGCGACTGTCTTCTTCACCTGCTCCTGAATCTCCTTCATGGTCTGAGAGAAATCCTCTGCATGTCCACTCCTATGCTCCATACCTTATAGATCCCTGAGCTCACACACACCTCTTGGGTTCATTCCATACACTATTTCAAAAGGACTCTTCCCTGTAGTCCTGCTCACACTGTCATTGTATGTATACTCAGCCTGTGATATGACCAAGTCCCATGTCAATCCATACTCTTTGGTTAGGAATCTTAGAAGGTTACCTAACACCCTATTAACCACCTATGTTTTCCCATCGGTCTAAGGATGGTAAGCTGATCCAAAAGACAGGTTGGTACCTAATCTGCTCCATAGAGTCTTCCAAAAATGACTCATGAACTTCACATCCCTATCCAATACAATGCTCAAAGGCACTCCATGGATCCTTACAATTTCCTTGAAGAAAAGGTGAGCAATGTAGCTAGCATCATGTGTGGTCTTGTAAGGGATAAAGTGACTCATCTTGTTGAATCTATGTACCACCACATACAAAATATCAAACCCTGTCTTAGTCTTAGGGAGTCCTACAACAAAATCCATGCTAACACACTCCCATGGTCTGTTGGGAATGCGTAGAGGTTGATACAAACCTGCATTACTAGCTCCCCCTTTGGCTCTCATACAAACTACACACTACTCCACATACCTCCTGACATCCCCTAGAAACTTGGGTTAATAGTAGAACCTTTGCACTAGTTCCATTGTCTTGTTGATGCCAAAATGACCACTAAGACTACCATTGTGCTTCTCTTAGATGAGATACTCTCTCATTGATCCTCTTGGAAAACACAACTAATTTCCCTTGAATAACAATCCACTTTGCAATGTATACTCTGAGTATTGACTATGAAAGTGATTTTCAAAGTCAGAACATACCTTGTATGCTTCCGAGAAGTATTCATCTTCCCCATAGAGATCCTTGAAACTCTCTATTCCAATGCTCTTTACTTGTATCTCTTGCACTGTCAACAATCTTCTACTTAGTGCATTTGCCACCTTGTTCAACTGTCCCTTCTTATGCCTAATGGTGAAAGTGAAAGCTTGAAGATACTCCATCCACTTCAAATGTCTATTGCCCAATTTCTCTTGAGTGTTGATGTAGCTAGGTGCTTCATTTTCAGTAAAAACTACAAACTCTTTAGGTAGTAGATAATGCCTCCACTTCCTAAGTGACTGTACTAGAGCATAGAGTTCTAGGTCATAGGTAGAATACTTTTTCTTAGCTTCATTAATATTTTCACTAAAGAAAGCTATAGGCCTTCCTTCTTGGCTTAGCACTCCTCCTACTGCAATTCCACTAGCATCACATTCCATAGTAAACAACTTGTCAAAACTAGGTAATAAAAGAATAGGTTGAGTTGTCACTTCTTGTTTTAGTTTCTCAAAACCTTTCTAAGCTTCTTGAGTCCACTTACACTTAGTCTTTAAGCCTCCTTTGATTGTATCTAGGACTGGTGCACATATGCCACTAAAGTTTCTTATAAACTTCCTATAAAACTGAGCCAATCCATGAAAACTTCTTACCTCTTTCCCGGTGGTTGGTGTAGGCTAGTTTAGGATAGCTTCCACCTTGCTTAGATCCATCTTCAATTATCCTTGGGATACTACAAACCCAAAATACACAAGCTCTTGTTTGAAGAAATCACACTTTTCTAGGTTGATGGCTAACCTCTCCTCCTACAACCTTTTAAGAACCAACTCCCCATGCTTTAGATGTTCTTCTGTTGTCTTGCTAAAGATGAGTATGTCATCTAGATACACCACCACAAATAACCCTGTGAAATCCTTTAGCACTTCATTCATGAACCTCATGAATGTGCTAGGGGCATTAGAGAGGCCAAATGGCATAACTCTCCACTCATACAACCCATCAGTTGTCTTAAAGGTTGACTTCCACTCATCTCCATCCTTGATTCTGATCTGGTGGTATCCACTTTTGAGATCCAACATGGTGTAGTACTAAGCTCCTCCAAGATAATCCATCAAGTCCTCAATCCTAGGAATAGGAAATCTATACGTGATTGTAATTCTATTTATAGGTCTAGAATCAGTGCATAACCTCCACATACCACCTTTCTTGGATGCTAAGACCACTTGTACTACACTTGGGCTGATGCTCTTCCTAATTAATCCTTGATCCAAGAACTCCTGCACTTGTCTAGCTACCTCTAGGTTCTGATCTGATGTAAGCTTGTAAGCTACTTTGTTTGGAAATGAAGCTCCTGGTATAAAGTCAATCTGATGGCTAATGGCTTTCTCTGGAGGTAAGGTTGTTGGTGCACCATCACTCGCTATGTCCTTATACTTCTGAAGCAACTTCTGGACTGCTCTGGGTATGACTATTTTCTTTGCTTTGTCTTCTTCCTTGGGTTGCACCATAACCACATATCCTTCACCTCCTTAATGTAGAGTGTTAAGGAACTCCTTGCCACTACTTAATAAGACACTATTGGTCTTTGACTGTCTTTCTTCCTCATCTGACAGTGACTGCAACTTGAATGGATTTCCATCCTTTTTGAATGAGATAGTATTTTCCTTTCCATCATAGATGGCACCTCTGTCATACTACCATGGTTTTCCCAATAGAATATGGCATGCATCCATGGGTAACACATCACAAATCAACTTATCCTAGTACCCTCCAATGGAGAACTCCATCGTTGCTTGCTCATTGACAAGAACACTCTATCCTTTGTTCAACCATGTCACCTTGTAGGGATTAGTGTGGGGTATTTTCTCTAATTTCAACTTCCTTACTGCCTCCTCAGAGATGATGTTATCAGTTGAACCTGAATCTACAATAACCTTGTATACTTTCCCAAGTATTTTTTGTCTCACTCTATATAAGGCTCTTCTTTGCTTTGGCTCTTCCTTGACCGGTTGTCTGATCAAAACTCTTCAAAACATCATATTCTCCCCCATTTCTAATTCAATGTGACTAACCTCTAGTGGTTTGGTACTCATGGTGTCCTCTTGTGCATATGCCACTCTCTTCTTAGTATTTGATGAAGATGCTTTCTCTAGGCACCTATAAGCTGGATGACCTACTTGACCACAATTGTAACACTTCATACTAGCAAAGTATGAGTTACTTCTCCCTGCTCCTCTTCCTCTATTTGAACCTCATTGAGGTCCTCTACCTCTTCCATAGCCTCCTCTAGAATTTGTTTCACCTCCATGCTCTGTGACTTTAGACTCTCCCTGATTTCTTTGTTCAGTCCCTCTACCTTGGTATCCACCTCTATGTCCTCTTTGATCTTTGCCTTTTCCTCTGCTCTTAGAAGTTTGTTCTTGTTTCCTCGTACTCCTCTCTTCAATCTTTATAGCCAATTGATAGCATTGGTGCACTATCTTGGGACTTAGAAGAGTCATCTCCTCTTGAATGTTCCACTTCAAACTATTAAGGTATCTATCCACCTTAAGAATTTCATCCTCAGTAACATTAGACCTCATGCAAAGTTTTTGAAACTCCTCAGTATAAGAATTCACATCTTGGTCTCTTTGTCTCAAGCTCTATCTTTTCTTGTGGAACTGAATTTCATAATCATCAGGCATATATGCTTCTCTCACTTTGGCAACCATTCCCTTCCAAGTAAAAATAGGATTCTTGCCTTCCTTTTCCTCTCTGTCTGAATGAACTTAGACCATGCCAAGGCATAACCTCTCAATCTTGATTTGGCCACCTTTACCTTATGTGCTTCAGTGACTCCTTCAAATTCAAAATGGTTTTCCATTCCCTCTATCCAATCCATGACCAAATCAGCTTCCATTTTCCCACTAAATAGTGGTATGCCTTCAATGCCTTCAAGAAAGGCTCTTCTTGCAAAACAGGGTCAGGTTCAGGGATCTTGTCTTCCTCTGCAACCTCTTCTTTATTTGGTACCCTTCCTTCCAAATGCACATTACTCATTACTTGATCAAATTGGGCTATTCTTTCCCTCAATATCCTATTGTCTTCCTCTTGTTCTTCGAACCACTAGACTCAATCTCTTACATATATTATTCTATCCCAAAACTTTTGTTGCTCTAATACCAATCTGATAGGGAGGTTGGAGGAATCAATCACTGATTCTTGGTCTAGGTCTTGCTTGCAAGACCTCCTTGGTTTCTTGCTTCACTACCTTAACCTATAGGATCTTCTTCTTGGTTAGGTTCTTGTGGTTCTCTTTGCCAACCCCACTACCATCACAAATCAACCTACCAAGTCAATCTTGGTGCAATGTCTACAACTCTTCCTTAGCCCTTAATCCACCCTAAAGGCTATTCTACTCCAAACCTTTAATTAGCTTTGGAAGGGTGTAGAGAGGTTTCTAATAGGTTCTTTCCATCCCATCATGGCTCTAAAGGATCCTCCTAAATCCATCTTGTAATCATTTCCACCAAACCCTCATTTAGGGTTAAAAAGACTACTAGCCTAGGAGCCCGCAATTTAGGTCTTCTTCTCTGAGAAAATAGGGTTGTTTTCCTAATTTTCCCAAAGAAAATAGAATCTTCTATTATGGTTCCTAATCCTTATGCCCATCCCTAAAATATTTTAGAGGTCTTAACCCTCAACTGTCCGTACACAGCCATAACCCTCAATTAGCAAATTAGGACTTTTTTTAAGCCATCTCCTGTCCACACAACATACTTTCATGAGTTTCTCTCACCAAATGGATTTGTGGATCTTACTCCTCCATGCTAAACCTTTGCAAGGAATCTAGTTACCATCTCCACATCGTGAGTTGATAGGAAATGATCACCCCTGTAAATCAAAGTTCTTTGCACTCCTTGTCTTCCCTAGTTGGACACTTCCTGGCTCACCTAGGAGAAGACTTCCATAGTGATACCCAACTACTAATGACTCCTAACCCTACCATATTTACAATCATGCAGTCTAGTCACAATTCCCAAGAGGCCGTACATTATGTACAATGGGAATTTGACCTAAACCTCCATTTTCTACCAACAAATTGTAAGATCGGAAAATTCAAAGAAACAACTACCTACTATAATGCTTGAAACTGAACTAGAAATCTAAATTGCTACTACATGGGGCCTAACCTATTAGTACACTACATCCTACGTACAATACAGTAACAATTTCAATCCATTAAAGTTCTACTTTGAGACAAAACTAGAAATTCACACTAAAACACCACTACCTTTTCTTGAATTCAAAAACTCCAATCAAAGTAAAATGCTTCCAACCTTGCTCTCAGGTTGAGGCACACCCTATATAGGTCAAAAAAAGTAGTTATGCCTCCCCTTTGTCGGAAAATTCAGTTACATTGTGGCAAAGTTGCAAAACGCACCATTTTGCAACTTTTGCCTATTTCTAGTAAACTAAGTAAAATGAGTCTCTAAACTCATCCAGCCTTCCTCAATTTCTATCCTAGAGATCAAACATATCCCTAAGCTATCTCCTCTACTCAATGGTCAACATGACCTTCATGGTAACACATCAAAAACAAAAATTCATCCTAGATTTCCTAATTTCCTAGTGTAACTACCTAGTGTTTCCTAGGTGCTCCTGCACCATAGATCTATCAATGTAGGCCTAGGTATGTGTGTTCCTTCGGCCGATAGACATCTGGAAGAAGTACAAGGAAAATAGTGCCAGGAGCACGACAACCCACAGACAGCCACCTACACTCAAAGTTCCACATTTGGAAGGATGGTTCAATCAAAGATTTAAGGCCTTTAGGTACATTGGGAAATCATCCATGAGGTTTTGGAGGTGCTCAATTGGTTACTATGCTCATGTAGGCTCAAAGGGTGTAGAGGTTAGGGACACCTTAGTTGTTTGGAGCTTAACTATTGAGAAATGGCATTCATAAGATGAAGACCCAAAGTAGGAGTCTCACAAATCAGGGTTCGCAAGAGTCTTGGATGGCCAGGTATTAGCTCTTTTGATTTCATTTTCCTAAAGTTTGTGGGAAAGGGCCGATTGGAGGCTACTAGGAGATGGTTGTTTAGGGACGAAAGTGAAGACATGATAACCTGCAGGCAGTGGCTCACACAAGTGGGTCCAAAAAAGGCCCCAACACTGGTTATTTCATTGAAAGGGAGTCGAACAGCGATAGGGTGGTTGGGATCTACAAGGAAAATTGAAGGGAAGACACAGCCATTTGTGAATGACCACCAAACGATAGCGGGCCACAGGCGGCAACTCACAAAGAAATGTCTGAAATTCCAAAAAACTTAAGAATTTCATGTTAAATGTCTCGAAGGGAGACAAAAAGGATGGATCCCATAGGGTAGACCGATAGGGTTCCTCAGCAGTCCTTGAACTACAATGAAGGCGGGGCAGTTCACAAATGGACCGTCACAAGGTTCAACCCACACAGGGTTCAGACTTTGCATTTTGGTTCAAATGTTTGGGGCAGCCTCGAGAGCTGTAGGATCCACAGGTTGGGAGTAATTGATGCAATTGAAGTTTATAATAGGTATCGAGGATGGAAGCAAAGTGCAGTGGGTGACCTGCACTGATGTGTCTACAAGGAGGACTTAGTCACTTTGAAAGCTCAATGGAGATGACCGTATCAGAAACTACAATGCAGGAGGTTGGAAAAAGATGGTCATTTTGGAACAACGATACGAAGGAAGCCACTTGCATGCAGTGGCCCGCAACAGCAGACCCACATGGGCATCAAGCCTTGAATTTTTAGTTTAGGTTTTTGAGTTTTCATGGTGGCAATGTGATGTTGTCAGCCCACAGGGGTAGACCTGCAAACGGTGAAGGCATTGGATTATCATATTTGAAGTTTGGAGGGTTTAAATGGTGGTGACAAGGGTGCAAGCTGCAAATGCTACATGCCTTGGGCTAAGAACAGTGGCAGGGAGGTAAATTTCCACGTGGCCCTTCGAGGCTGCATCTAATCAATTTTTAAAGGTTTCTTTGGATTGGTCAGCATAGATTTTGGTGTTCAATCAGTTGCCTAAGGAGTTTTGGATGGTTTTCCTTAAATTTTTATTGATTCTCAAAAAACCCTACTCAAAAGACACGCTTTAACGTTGTGGAGGGAAACATACCTAAATATCTATAGAAATGGATGAATGTAAAGCTTGAAATCATCTTGGAGATCATGCGGGCATGAGGGTGGTGGTGGTTGTGTGACTCTAAAAAATTATCTAACTTGTGTCAGTGAAAATGATAGGTCTACCCTCCTATTTATTGGAAAGTTTACATTAATAATCCACATTTATGGCTCATATGAGGACTGGCAGGGTAGATGGGTGTGGGTTTCAAAAGGAACATCAGTGGGAAAGTTGGGTCCCACACGATGGGTGGAACCTCAAGAGTTGTTGGACAGGTGGTGAAATAGATGACCAAGGTGGATGTGGGATCTTCCATATAGGCAGATGTCTCATGTCAATCATTGGTGAAATAGAAAAGTCAGGAGAGTGATGTGCAAGGGGAAACCCACAAGGGCAGACCTGCAAGAGGCAAAAGATGCCAATTTTAAAGCTTAAGGGAAACCTACCATGGAGACACCGCAAAGGCCTAAGACTTAGAAATTTCTTGGGTGGTGAACTCTAGTTAACTAAAGATGATGACTTTAAGACTTCCTTGACCATTTTGAACTCAAAACTAGGGCGTGCAATGTAAAATGAGGTGACAAAAAAAAGTGACCCAACGAAGGTGAAATGAGAGGGTCCCCATTCTAGATGGGGTGTGTGTGCTATGGGCACAAAAAAACTTGGCTTATAATATTCTCTCGTAATAACCAAAAATATGATTCAAGGATGCCTTAGGTACTCCATTCTCACATATCTTTTACAATGTCATTCATACATTGAAGATTCTCTTATAATGTCTACATCATTGGCGCTCATGATGAGGTTAACCTCGAATTAATAACTTGAAATTCCCTTGCTAAGCTTCACATGCTCTTTAATAATGGCTTCAAATCATAATTGAGATTTGTCAAGGTCATCAAAATAAGGATGTTGCATTGCATTTTTGGCTGAGATTCCCTTGGATGGCTCATAAATCAACATTTTCTGGAAGGAGACACCAATCCATTTTTAGTAGTTTACTTAAAAATAGGAAAAGTAAAAGAAGAAAAAGAAAGAGCATCCAAAATGGAAATGAAATGAAAATAGATGGAAGGAACTTATAGAAAAAAAATTCACACCATTTGGTTCCAAGTCAGGAACAACAAGGCTTAAATCTTGATGCTTCCATTGAAGATAGGCATGCCACTCTCTCAACTTAGTCACTCCTAGTCATACATTTTCATTGGGAGTTCCAAGATACCTATTCCACACAACATCTCTCATTCATAGAATAAATTAAAATTTGAGATGCTTTTATAATTCCTACATCATATGTGCTCTTGATGAGGTAAAATTCAAAAAAATAACTTTAAATTCCCTCACTAAGCTTCACATGCACTTTTATAATGGCTTAAAATCATAATTCAAATTTGTCAAGATCATCAAAATAAGGATGTTGCATTGATTTTTTGGTTGAGATTCTCTTGGATGGATCGTAAATCAACATTTTCTACAAGGGGATACCAATTGATTTTTAGTAGGTTACTTACACTTAGGAAAAGTAAAAGAAGAAAAAGAAAGAGCATGCAAAATGGAAATGAAATGCAGTTATAGACAACAAATCCACACCATTTATTTATAACTCGGGAGCAACAAGGATTAAATATTGATGCTTACATTGAGGATAGTCACTCTAGTATCTCCTATTAGTCACTCTCGACCATATATCTTCATTGCAAGTTCCAAGATACTATTGCACACAACATCTCATGAATAGAACTATGTATCCTACATCACTTTTTTGAGAATATCCCACATCATTTTTTTTCCATATATTTGAGAAAAAATAAAATACCATTGAACTATGTATCATTTACCATAATTATAAACATAAAGTGTGGTATCCTTTATACCCTCTACCCTATACAATGGACCCCCAAACCTAATCCCTCAACCCTATACCCTCAACCCTCTACCCTAAACCCTCAACCCTCAACCCTTAAACCCTAATCGCTCAACCCCTATACCCTCCACCCTATACCATAGACCCTCAACCCTAATCCCTCAACCCTATACCCTGAACCCTCTACCCCAAACCATAAACCCTCAAGCCTCAACCCTTAAACCCTAAAACCTCAACCCTCAGCCCTTAAACGATAAACCCTTAAACCATTTACCCTCTACCCTAAATCCTTAAACCCTAATCCCTCAACCCCTATACCCTTTATCCTATTCAATGGACCCTTAAACATAATCCCTCAACCCTATACCCTCAACCCTCTACCCTAAACCCTAAAACCTCAACCCTCAATGCTAAAACCATAAACCCTCAACCCTCAAACCTTAAACCCTAATCCCTCAATCCCTATACCATCTAACCTATACAAAAAACCCTCAACCATAATCCCTAAACCTTATACCCCCAACCCTAAACCCTCAACCCTCAAACCTGGGTATGTGCAGGATCATGTTTGGCCAAAAAGTGGTAATATTATGGGTATTTGTAGGGTATGTGGCTGACGACTTTTTTTTACCCAAAATTGATGAAAGAAAAAGGGTTTTTAGAGGAGATTCTCAAATTCCCTCCAATATAAATTATGCTTTAATTTGAATTTAATAAATAATTATTATTTATTTTCTTTTAGAATTACGACTAAAGTCCTAATCGATAGGTCGATTGAAAAATCTATAACTTTCAGATGGTATCACATTTTTTGAATCTGAAACATGCATCACATTCTATGCTTCACATAATATAGGATTAAAAAAAGAAAAATTAAATTTCATTAACTTTTGACCAAGTTAAGGTGGTCAGACAGACGAGTTTTTATATTTTTTAAAATTTGTAATAAAAAATTCATAATTAATTATTTACTTGGAAAAAAATTACAAAAAATTATGCATCACATTAGGACTTCTTATTTTTTCCCTGAAATTTAAGTACTATTGCATTGAAATTTAAAATTTTCACCAATTAGATTTTTTTTAAAAATAAACCTAGTAGTTTAGAAACTACATTCAATTTTCTTCAAATTATATTCTTGCATATTTTTAAAATAATATAGATAACTTATTCAAATTTTTACGTCAAGTTGCCTAACACTATTTTTTCTGAATGTTTTGCCACTTAAGGGGCATGTTTTTCCATGATGATCTTGCACATACCCCTGAACCCTTAAACCCTAAACCCTTAAACCATCAACCCTAAAACCTTAAACCTTAAACCATTAAACTCTCTACCCTCTACCCTCTACCCTATACATTAAACCATCAACCCGCAATTCTAAACCCTCAATTCTCAACCCTCAACCCTTAATCCCTTAATCCTCAACCACTATACCCTATACCCTATACATTGTAACCTCAACCCTAATCCTTCAACCACATACCCTCAAACCTATACCCTAAATACTCTACCCTCAACCCTAAAACCTCATCCCTCAACCCTAAAACCCTAAACCTTCAACCCTCAAACATTAAACCCTAATCCCTTAATCCCTATACTATCTACCCTATACAACAAACCCTCAACCATAATCCCTAAACCTTATACCCCCAACCCTAAACCCTCAACCCTGAACACTGAACCCTTAAACCCTAAACCCTTAAACCATCAACCCTTAAACCTTAAACCCTAAACCATTAAACTCTCTACCCTCTACCCTATACATTAAACCATCAACCCTCAATTCTCAACCCTCAACCCTTAATACCTTAATCCTCAACCACTATACCCTCTACCCTATACATTGGAACCTCAACCCTAATCCTTCAACCATGTACCCTCAAACCTAAACCCTAAATACTATATCGCCAACCCTAAACCCTTAATCGTAAACCCTTAAACATTCTACCCTCTACCCTCAACCCTTATCCCTCAATCGTATACCCTCAACCCTCAGCCCTTTAACCCTCTACCCTCTACCCTTAACCCAATACCCTCTACTCTTAGCCTTAATCCCTTAACCCTAATCCTTGAACCCTTAAACCCTTAAACCCAAGTAAACTCTCTACCCTAATCCCTCAAACCTTAACCTTTAATCCCTCTACCCTTAAACCATCAATAGTCTACCCTCAACCATTAACCCTTAAACCCTAATCCCTAAACAAATATACCATCTTCCCTATACAATATATCCTCAACCCTTAATCCCTCAACCCTAAAACCCTCAACCCCCTACCCACAACCATCAACCCTTAAACCCTAATCCCTCAACCCTATACCCTCAACGATCTACCCTCAACCCTAAACCCTCAACCCTCAACCCTAAAATTTTAAACCATAAACCATAAGCCCTAAACCATCAACCCTCAACCCTTAAACCCTGAACCCTAAACCCTCAACCCCCAACCCTTAAACCCTCAACCCTAAACCCTCAACCCTCAACCCTATACCCTCAACCCTATACCGTCAACCCTATACACTCAACCCTCTACCCCAAACCCTAAAACCTCAACCCTTAAACCCCAAACTCTTAAACCCTCTACCCTATGCATTAAACCCTCAACCCTTAATCCATCAACCCTCTACCCTATACATTGGAACCTCAACCCTAATCCTTCAACCATGTACCCACAAACCTATACCCTAAACCATAAATTCTCTACCCTCAACCCTAAACCCTTAAACCTTCTACCCTCTACCCTCTACCTTCATACCTCAATCCTATACCCTCAGCCCAATACCCTAAATCATCAACCCTATACCCTCAATTCACAACCTGAACCAAATATTTTTAGGGTTTATGGAATACTATGTCTCTTTTGCTCAGTTAGGATCTTTCACCTAATGGAAAGAGATAGATCCCACACCCAAAATCTAGATGGTTCATTCAAATAAAGGATATGTATGATGTTATTAAGGATAAATGAGATAATCTAAATGCAACTAAGATAAGTAATTGATTAATTATGAATTCAAAACTTGAGAAACAAGTGATGTTTGAAAACACATTATGTAACACAAAAACACCTATAAATGAATGCAAAACTAAACAGAAATAAACCAAATTGAAAGTGTGCACCTATAATGTGGATGAAGACCAGAAATGATATTTGAAATGCTACTGATGTTGAATTTTTAGGCCTGGAGGGAATCATTCACCATTCTGGGTGAATTAGTCCTAGTTCTACAAAACTAAACTAGAGCCTATTTCTGATAATAGGGTATCCAAAAATGTAGAAAACTAAAAATTGACCTAGAAAAGGGACTCATTCATCAATCATGGTGAATGAGTCCACTTTTGAATATTATAATATTTAAGAGTGGAATCTAGGGCTTTCGGTTTTCACTTTGGCTTGCTACAAATGTCCACTTTTGAAACTCTGATTTTCGAACCTGAAACTAAGTTTTAGTTGATATTTTGACTTGTTGAGTGAAAATAAGACTTGAACAAACTTGAAACTTTATTTTCAATGATTTCCAAGCTTCCAAGAGACCTAAATCTGCAAACAAACAAGACAAGAAAGAGAAATTTTGGATATTAGGGCATGGGGGTTTGCCTTGGTCAAACCTCTTTTAGGTAATTAAACCAAAATTATGAAAGAAAGTAATCAAACATGTAATAATGGAGTTGACTACCTTTCCATGATGATTGATCTTGAATTTTTGTAGCAAAGCATGAAGAATCCACCCTTGAAATGATGAAACCCTAAGTTGCTTGACTTGAGTTGGAAGATTGATGGATGAATGAATGATAAGAAATGAGAGATGGAGAGGAGATGTAAAATGAGGATAAATAATCTTATTTATACACATTTGTGCATTAGTAACCCAATGATACCTCATCATAGACTAACATAAGGTGATTTTAAATAAAAACCTGAAAGGAAATTTAAAATATTTTGAATTTTGAGCCAAGAGGGACTCATTCCTCACCAATGGTGAATGGGTCCCACCTTGGACTTGAAAGTGGGTATTGGGAATTAATTTTCATTTAATGTTGTGTTTCAAGTTTCCATTCAAAAATATGCTTAATTAAGATTTATAAGGGCATAAAGAGGTCAAGTAAAGCATAAGAGAGGTGTAAATAAGGAAATTAAGCCTAGAAAAGTGTGGATCTTTCTTACAAGACTTTACAACGCTTCAAAATAAGACTTGAAAAGTAATGAAAAGATGATTTTTAGGTGAATTATATTAAATAGACTCTAGAAAAGTGTAGAAATGTTTTACAACACTCCATAACACTATCACAAGACATCATAATTTAAATTTTAAGGACCTATTATGAGTATTCAAGCCATATTGTAACATTAAATCAAAGAAAAATGGACCAAATATCATGAAGAAAAGCCTAAAAGACCATGAAAATTACAAGGGGCCATTTTTCTATGGTGTTCAACCCCCTACCCTATACATTAGATCCTTAACCCTCATATATCTATTCCTTCCCTCCTATACCCTTAAACCTTCTACCCTCTACCCTCTACCCTCATCCCTCAATCCTATACCGTCAACCCAATACACTAAACCATCAACACTATAGGTTATCAAACCATATACCCTCAATTATCAACCCTCTACCCTATACATTAGATCCTCAACCTTCATATATCTCTACCCTCACTCCTATTCTACCCTTCTCTCTATCTCACTTATCCCTCCATCTCTTCCTCCATCCATCCCTCCCTCTTTACCCTAATCCCTCAACCATATACCCTCAACCCTTAAACCCTTGAAAACTCAACCCTAAAACCTAAACCCTAAAGCTTCGACCCTTAAATTCTAAACCCTAAACCATCTACCCTCTACCCTCTACCCTAATCCATCAACCCTAATAAGTCAACCCTTAGACCCCTAAACCCAAGTAAAACCTCTACCCTAATCCCTCAACCTTCAACCCTTAATCCCTCTACCCTTAAAACCTCAACCCTCAAACCTAAACCCTAATCCCTCAACCCCTATACCCTCTACCCTATTGTACCATAGAAAAATGGATGATTGACATTTTCATGGTTATTTAGGTCTTGTTCCTTGATGCTTGATCTATGTTTCTTGATTTAATGTTTTAAATGTTATTTAATTATTAACATTAAGTCCTAAATATTCAAAATATGATGTATTGTGAAGGTGTTGTGAAGTGTTCTAAACCATTTCTACACTTTTCTAGACTCTTCTTATTATAATTCATATAAATATCACCTTTTTATCCCTGATCAAGTTGTATTTTAAAGTTTTGTTAAGTATTGTAACAAGATTTCATGCTTTTCTAGGCTTTTTTTCACTATTTACACCTTTCTTATGTCTTATTTGACCTCTTTATACACTTATAGATCATATTTAAATGTATTTTTGAATGTACACTGGAGAAACAACATTAAATGAATTTTAAATCTTGACACCCACTTACAATCCTAGGGTAGGACCCATTCACCATGGGTGGTGAATGAGTCCCCCTTGGCTCCAAATTCAAAATAATTTAAATTTTCTTTCAAGTTTTTATTCTAAAATACCTTAGGTCGGCTCGTGATGTGGTATTATTGGGTAAGTAGGGAAAAAATATGTATAAATAAGTGATTTTACATTCATTTTAACCCCCATTCATTCAAGCATTCATTCATCAACATAATTCATCAAGTTTTCAAGCATTCAAGCACTTTGTATCATTTCATCAAGCAATAATCAAGTATTTTGGATTAGCCTTTATTGTATCTTCAGACTTCTTCAACAAAGGTTTGGTAAGTTGATAGGATTTTCATATTATTTATTTATCATCTCTTCATATTTCATTTTATTATATAGGGTTTGATTGACAAAGTGGGGTTTGACCAAGGCAAACCCCTATATCCTAGCCTTCAACCATTTTCCCCCTCTTGCACATTTGTTTGCAGATTTATCAAGAAAATGGGCATTGAAAGGTTGTAAACAAGTCAACAAAGTGCTTCAAGTCAACTAAACCCTATTTTAAGCTTGGAGACAACCTATAGTCCATTTTCTGGAGATTTGACTTTGACAGCCCAACAAGAAGACAAGTGTAGATTTGGAGCTACATAATTGACCTTTGATTTCATAAATTTTTGGAGGATGATTGATTCACCATCAATGGAAAATGGGTCCCACCTTAAGGTTGAAAAAGGTTATTTTGTCAGATTCCAGTTCCTAACTGTAACACCCCTCCATTTTGGACATTTGGATCGGCACTGCTTTCTTGGTAATATTTGATTATGCTTGATGTGACTGTGAACTTAGTGATTGTTTGAATATGAACTGTCTGGTGATGCGCATGTTATATCGTAATGTGGCGTTTGTGTTTGAACATGCTTAGACTTTCGAACTTGAGTACTTGTGATCGGGATTGTTAAACAACATGGAAGTTATATGTTGATGTGATGTTATCTTATTCTGATGTATTTTAATGACATGTTTAGAATAACTTAGAAGATATCTGATTAAGTGACGTTTTATGCTATTGATCATATCATTGATGTTAGATGCGTCAGTTAGAGATACTGTATTGGTGAAAGGGGCGGATTGTATCACTCGCTTGCGAGCGCCCTACAATTCTGGGATTCCCCCTCTTCACGGTGTGTTTGATCATAATATACATATATATCTTCCACGTTTGGCATGTTCCTTGTTGCAGGTTGCAGGTACACGACATCGACTCCACCTGGCTTCACAAGTGTGAGCGTGTCCATTGACCAACAGAAATTAATTGGGAGATAGTAGCTAGGTTTTCCGAACCAAATCGTCACCCTAGTCATAGCGTGTTGTTGGGTTGTCGTCAGGGTCAGTTGTTTTAACTTGGTCAGTTTCCCTTGCATGTTGATTTAATTCCAAGTTTAAAGTTTATTAAATGACTTGCGTAGTTTAATTGATGAGTAAATGTGTTTCGTTGCAAGGTTGAAATGTGCTTTATTTTATTGATTTATTTGATGAAATTAATAAAATGATGATTGGGTTAGTAATTAATTAGATTAATAGTGGATATAGTCCAAGGATGATTTAATCTATTTAGTTTCGATAATTATATGCAATTTATCTTGGTTGTCAATTGGATTTAAATTAATCAAATAATTCTTTAGTTACTATGGAATTGATTTATTTAATTAATCAGATTGAGTTATAAATTGATTTGATTATTAATGAATAAATTTGAATAAATGAATTATATTGTCCTTATTGAATAATTAGATTCAAAATTACAAAGGAAAATGGAAATCACTTTTGAGAGTTGATTTAAATGAAAATTATAAATTTTACATGAGAATTATATTTGGAATTAAAAAGTGTTTTTAAAATTTAAAAGTAGAAAAGCCTTTTAATGAATTAAAAATTAGGAAATGGGCTTTGGAAATTAAAAAAAAAAGAGATTGTGAAAATTTAGGGTTTTCTTTGTCAAAAAAAAATAAAATGGAATAAAACTCTTTTGTTTGAAAAGAAAAAAAAAGAATGTTTTTTTTAGGCTTGCAATTTTGGAAAAATTTGGGGGCTATGGCTTTGCTTGAAATCTTGAAGGAGATGGAGGCTTGGTGGGGAATTGGATTCAAAAGAAGGATGGGAGAACACCATGGAAAAAGCTTCCAAATTTGTAGAACAAAATCAAGTTCTCCCTCATGCTTGCTTGTTCATTTTGGAAATGATTGAAACCCTTTTTTTTTCATGCTTGTTTTGAATCTTTGCTATGTGGTTGAAAATCCAACAAATAAAACCATGGAAACTAGGTTTTAAATTAGCAATTGAAAGCTTAGAGAAATCCAAACAAAGAATTTTAAACTTCTTGAACAATTGGAAGGAAACCCAGAAAATTTATCACAATATTAGGATTGAAACTTGTGATTCTCATTTTTTTTCAAAAAAAAAATTTGCCCAATCTAACTGTGTTAATGAAATTGGGTGTATATATGCATAAATATATACAAGCATACATTTATCATATGTGTATGTATATATCTTCTTTGTTTTAATTTTTGTGTTCTGGTTTAAACTCGTTAAAAAACCAGGGCGAGGTCATTTTTTTATAAAACAGGGTTTTTTTAAAAATAAAATAAAAAATTGTTGTTTTATTTATTTTTGGGCCCTGCATTTGGGTTGGGCGCTCCATTGCCACGCCCATGGCTGAAGACGCCCGTCACCAGCGGCCCCATGAGGAGGGGCGGGACTGCACAGCAGTCCCCAGCAGGGTCGAGCCCTATTCTGGGGGATGCATGGCAGCAGGGGTGCGCCCCTTTGTGTTTTAAAAGAAAGTTTAGTTTTTTAATTTTGATTTTTTTTTAAGTTTATATTTTATGTTTTTAAATATTATTTTTTTATGTATATTTTGAAATACATATTTTATATATATATATTATAATATAATAATATTTATTTTATATATATATATATATATATATATATGTTATTAAAATATATATAAACAATATTTTAATTAAAATAAAATGTGTCTTATAGAAATTTTAAATTGTTTTTTTTTAAATTTATTTGTTTTAAATGATCATTTATATGCAAATAAAATAATATGTATTTGGCATAGTATTTATTCGGCATATTGTAATGATGGCAAATAGTATATGAAAATTTTAAAATGATTATGTGATTTTAATAATCGAAGAAAATTTATATTTTATTAGGTAGCCGTAATTTTAAAAGAATTGTTTTTAAGTAATTATGTAAGGGGTTGATTTTACCATTAAGTTGTAAGAAACGGTACTCTTTTAATTAATCAAAGCTATTCAAATTAGGTTTTAATTGAGAAATCATGGAACTTTATAATGACATTTAGAGGTACACTTTTAAATGATAATCGAATATCTTGAAAATAGAACTTACTCTAGGATGATTATTGCATTAGTAACGAAGAAATGAAAGTTGATGTTGATCATTTGTAGAATATTGAATTCGTCTAATTTATTTATTTAATCCATATGGTAATATAGATTAGGTGATTTGATTAACATTTAGTTAAATCATCGATGCGAATTTGAATTCAAGATTAATTTATTTCCCCTAGATGGCTACTTAGCAAAATGTTCTAAGTATAGAAGACAATTGAGAAACTTAGGGTTAATGAGTGTCTTAGTTCACACAGATGGTTATGATCTTTATCTTTGGAACAAAATTGAAGAGCTTAGGATTAACGAACGATTTATTTGTCAAATGTTGAATTATTGGTAATTTGATTTGGATTAATTTTAGATTGATCAAGTAGAGATGTATTATCGGACTAAAATTCTTTAATTTCGGCAAGAGGGCATATGCATTACTATTTTGTATAATTGATTGGAATATATTGTGTTCAAGTACAAAATATGCGATGACACTCTTCGTAAGTCAGCAGTTTGTTTATGTTATTTGTGACACTCTTGGTCTATTCTATGTCGGGAAGCAATGTAACCGGTGGCAGTTTTGTGAGAGTCGTACCTAGAGTTGTACGTTTGACTGTTCCGTCTTGTGATGAGGTCTTGTATTGATTTTGTTTTAGCTTTGTGTGACCCGTGTCTAGTGGTAGATGGTCTTGGTAGGAACTCCTGGTTACTATCTCCTAGCACGGAGGGAGTGGAACCTTTTGGATTCCAC
The DNA here is from genome assembly GCA_007258455.2 of Sequoia sempervirens. Classification (NCBI taxonomy): domain Eukaryota; kingdom Viridiplantae; phylum Streptophyta; class Pinopsida; order Cupressales; family Cupressaceae; genus Sequoia; species Sequoia sempervirens. Next base: position 12,205 of record VDFB02331343.1, on the reverse strand, counting down.
GTGGTCAGGTGGCATGCATCTTATTCCATTGGTTCTTCTTCATGTTTGAGTGTTCGTGATTTCCAGTTGGAGAGCTCATGGGAATCAGTTTCTTCTCACGCCTTGTTCTCTTTCAGTTCTTATTGTATTTTATTACCCCCCTCAGTTGTTATCGAGGTGGAGTTTGTAAATTGTAATCATGATTTTAGATTTACCTCATTCGGGGAATGAGTGTTGTAATCTTATTGTTTAAAAGTTGTTAATGGAAATCTTTTGGTATTTCTTATCCTTCGTTGTAAGTTATCTTGTTTGGAATGTATGTTATCTCATTTCCTTAAGTGCCTAGTGTTTCAGTTTATGTTAATGTTATTTAATGTTGGGTTTTTAAGTAATCTTCGTCTCGTGGCCTTAGAGGTTGTTGGCAATATGTATTCACCTTACATGTTATTTGTACTTTAAAAAAAAATAAAAAAATTGGTACGTTTATGTGGTGAATTGCAACTTCCTCTAGGGTTGCGTGGCGGGGCATTACACTAACTGTTTAAAACTAGTTTTTAGGTGTTTTTATCAGTAGCAAGACTGATTCACCATTAGTGGTGAATGAGTCCCACTAGTGATTTTCATTGATTTCTATTAGATTTTAGAACATTCCAGAATCTTCATCTAACTCGCAGGTGCACCCTATTTATCTCTATTCAATTATGTTTACATTAATTTTCATTTCTATTGCATTTTTTTGCATACCTCACTACATTTTAAAACATAGAATATTTTATTAGTCTTGCATTGATAATCAGTCAATTACATCATTTAGCTACTATTACAACATTTATTTTAGCCTTAGTCACATCATACAATCCTCTATTTGAGTGAACCACTTCAATTTTTATACATGTGGGGATTCTATCTCTCTCCTTTTAGGTGGGAAATCCTAAGAGTGTAAGTGAAGGACATGGAAACTTCCCCCCCATAATTGTTTTTGTTCATTTTGGTGAACCTGCATATTGAACATCTTTCTTTTTGATTTGCATCTTAGGTCTAATTTGCATCAACATTGCATTAGGTGAAGTTTTTATTTTGCATCCTAGGGTTTCTTGCATTTGCATTAGGGTATGTGTAGGATCATCATGGAAAAAACAGGCCATTAAGTGGCAAAAAATTTAGAAAAAATAAGTGTTAGGCAACTTGACATAAAAATTTGAATAAGTTATCTATATTATTTCAAAAATATGTAAGAATAGACTTTGTAGAAAATTGAATGTAGTTTCTAAACTACTAGGTTTATTTAAAAATAAATAAAATCTATTTGGTGAAAATTTGAAATTTCAATACAGTAGTACTTAAATTTTAGGGGAAAAATAAGAAGTAGGTGTTTGTCTGACCATGCTAACCATAATAAAATGATAATATTTTTTATAATATTTTATATATAAGTATAGGACTCATGTCCATATGTGATGCATTTTTTTTGTAATTTTTTTCCAAGTAAATAATTAATTATGAATTTTTTATTACAACTTTTAAAAAATATAAAAACTCGTATGTCTGACCACCTTAGCTTGGTCAAAACTTCATGAAATTTAATTTTTATTCTTTTAATCCTATAGTATGTGAAGCATAGAATGTGACGCATGTTTTCGATTCAAAAAATGTGATATTGTTTGAAAGTTATAGATGTTTTTCAATCAGCCTATCGATAAGGACTTTAGTCGTAATTCTAATAGAAAATGAATAATAATTATTTATTAAATTCAAATTAAAGCATAATTTATATTGGTGGAAAGTTGAGAATCTCCTCTAAAAACCCTTTTCATTTCATCAATTTTGGGTAAAAAAAAGTCATCAGCCACATACCCTACAAATACCCATAATATTGCCACTTTTTGGCCCATCATGATCCTACACATACCCATTAGTGAAAACTCCATTTAGACTTATTTTTGCATATCATATGATTAAAAAACTAAAAATATGCATTTGCATCTTCATTTTACATCAGAAAATAATTAAAATCACTTTAAATTTTCTAAAAAATACAAAAATGTCTCATACCTAGACTCATTCACCACCTAGGATGAGTCAGTCCAGTTGTTGTTTTGCATTTGAATTACTGGCATTTGCATACTATTTCCTGCATTTTTGTTTGTTGTTTCTTATTTCTGGTTTTAGTTTATAGAATTTATGTTATTAGCCTTTTCTTGTTCTTAGTTTCCATTTGCATTCACCCCATATTTTGTGGTACTTGTATGAGTTTTTGGTGCCCCCTTGATTATAGTTTAGTGAGATGAAGTTCTATAATCATGGCTTCCCACGATAGCACTTTCATTGTAGACCTTGGGATCTCAAGAGCTCCTACTCCTAGAATGGACAATGGTGCATTAGACATGGGTACTACCACTAGTACCCCTTTTCCTTCACATAACATACATGTTGACACACAATCAAATTCCATTTTGCAAGAAAAATTCATTAGTATTCATGAGGATTTTTCACATTTACAACAAGATTTAAGTCTTGAAAACATTTCCACCACTGCTATACCTACCATAGAAAACCTTAATCATTTGATTGAATGTGACGATGGCTAACAAGTTATGAAAATAATAGTTGAGATATACAATAAACATGTTCCTTCCACATCCCAATCAACAAACATTGTTCTGAGCCAAGGAGGATCTCACATTCCTCCCCCTTCAACCATAGCATTCATACCCACCTACACTACTCCTCAAGTTACAACAACCATGTAATAGGTTAGTCATGTGAATCCTCCTTTCGTTCTTCCAACAAGCATCCCTAGTTCTTTTTTGGAATTGAACATTCCATATTCCACCACCTTTACCCTTCTTAGTGTTCCTTTCACTTGTCCCACCACAAAATTTACTCCATCACCTTTCTCTCTTCCACCTCGCACCACTTACACCGATCCCCTTATCACAAAAATCTTTCATAATGTTTCCTCCATGCAACAAAAAATTTCAACCATAAAGTAAAACCAAAATGCACCCTCTACCTACTATGTTTGTGGTAGTCCATTATCATTAGAAATATTGAGAACCCCGATGCCATAGGGAATTGAGTTTCATAGGTTTGAGAAGTATGGAGGTAAAGGAGACCCTACTAATCATGTTAATGATTATACAACCCTATGTAGTGACTTTGTCCTAGCTGATAAATTTTTAGCCAAACTATTTCCTAGGACCTTAAAGGATACTGCTTTAGAGTGGTTTTCTTTTTTACCTAGTCATTCCATCTATTCCTTCAATGAACTTGTGGATGCCTTTATAAGTCACTTTCAAGTCCACATGACCCCTAAAAAGACCATGGCTAATTTAATGAGGTAAAAAAAAATTGATTCACATCTTCAAAAGATGTTTATTGAGAACTTTCAATCCCACATTTAGGAAAAAATAACCATGATGAAATTCCCTTCTTTCATGCATTTATGCACAACCCTTTGTGACTATCACAACTCGGTTACTAGTCATGATGAAAAATCTACTTCCAACCAAGTTGATAAGTTTGAACAACACAACCAAATTAACTTGCAAAACTTTTAAAAATAGAACAAAGGATTTTTACAGTTTAATCCTCTACCTCCACAACCAACTCCACTTGTTAATAACCAAGTGGTAGCCACTAAAGCATCTATACCCTTTACTTGTGGGGACCTAAAGAGACCGCTCACCCCTTTACCCTATACCTTGTATAATACAATGAATCAATTGCTACAACAAAAAATATTACTTTTCCTACCATTAAACCACTTGATTTAAGCAAGTCGTTACCTCCCTCCTTTAAAACAAATTCTTATTTCAATTTTCATCACCAAAATGGACATGATACCAAACACTATAAGCATCTAAAGAATTTAGTTGAAGACCTTATTGATTTAGGATGTCTATCTATTGCAGATGTGGGTATGTGCAAGATCATGATGGGCCAAAAAGTGGCGATATGATGGGTAATTGTAGGGTATGTCATTGACGAAATTTTTTTACCCAAAATTGATGAAATGAAAAGGGTTTTTAAAGGATATTCTCAGCTTTCCACCAATATAAATTATGCTTTACTTTGATTTTGATAAATAATTATTATTCATTTTCTATTTGAATTATGACTAAATTCCTAATTAATAGGCTTATTGAAAAACATCTATAGCTTTCAAACAGTATCACATTTTTGGAATCCAAAACATTAATCACATTCTATGCTTCACATAATATAGGATTAAAAAAATAAAATTTGAATTTCATGAAGTTTTGACAAAGTTAAAGTGGTCAGACATACGAGTTTTTTTATATTTTTTAAAAGTTGTAATAAAAAATTTATAATTAATTATTTACTTGGAAAATAATTACAAAAAAATATGCATCACATACGAACATGAGTCCTCTACTTATTTATAAAATATTATAAAAAATAATTATCATTGTATTGTCGTTAGGGTGGTCAGATAGACACCTACTTTTTACTTTTTCCTTGAAATTTAAGTACTTTTGCATTGAAATTTAAAATTTTCACCAAATAGATTTTAAAAAATAAAAAATAAACCTAGTAGTTCAGAAACTAAATTCAATTTTCTACATATTCTATTCTTACATATTTTTGAAATAATATAGATAACTTATTCAAATTTTTATGTCAAGTCGCCTAACTCTGATTTTTCTATTTTTTTTGCTACTTAAGGGCCTATTTTTTCCATGATGATCCTGCACATACCCATGTTAATCATCAAGGAAATAATTTTTTTTCCCCTCCTAATCAGAACTTACAAATATTTACCAATCCTATGCCTAAGCACAATGTCCCATTTGTCAAATATATTGAACCTTCACATACTAATGTGATGTACATTGATGAACAACATGATAGAACTCCTAATGTTACCCATATTACTCATATGGATGAAATGGTGGGAACGATAGATGTTATCCCTCGTAAGGGCCCAAATCCTAAATCTATTGATATCACTTTTTCTCCTAAATATATACTAAAAAAACTTCCCGATGGTCCTCTCTACATAGCCGATAGAATCTATGATAAAGCTACCAATGGGATATTAATAGGTCCCTCTTGTGGTGAGAATGTGATCACAAAAAGAATTTTTAGTATTACATGATCTCTATCAAGATGAATATGAAAAACCAATTGCATAGATTAAAACACAATGGTTTTGTGTGCTCTATGATCAGATCAATCCTTGTTCCATTACAAATAGGACAGAATACATTGGATGTGACATTTTCTATTATTCCATAATCGGATCAGTTTCATCTGCAGTTGGGTCATCCTTGGCTCCACTCGATGAAATTTGTTCCCTCAGTTATTCATATGTGTTTGAAGTTTCCGCTTGACAATGAGATATATACTGTACATCATAGTGGATTTAATCCATTGTCCTCTAAAGGTAACTTTTCCCTAGAAGATTTTTGGCCTAAACCTATGGAACCCATCACCCCTCGTAAGGATTTATTTTTCATTTCATATCAAAATCTCAAAGCCCAGAAGATAACCAAATTGTCTCTTTGTAACATGTCCTCGACTCCTCCTAATATTCCTATCCTATATGAGACAATTCTCCCACCTAAAATTGAACCTAAACAAGCATTACAATCTCCACCACAACCAATAAACAACACTTCACCCTCTTCATCTAAAAGAATGAGAGATGCTAAAAAAACCTCATCATACCTCCATGCATTAAAAAAGTGTATAAAGCTAAAGATAAAGTGATTGATCCATCTCCTTCAGTTCCTTCCATTCCTTCGTTTCAGTAAAAGACGAAGCCTACGATAAATCAATTCGCTCTTCCACTTGAACAGATTCAAAACCGAATAAAATGAAACCATGGTGCTAGGGAACATCGACATCATCATTGTCTCCTCACTCATCAAATGAAAACCAAAAACAACAAAGAAAAAATACCCCCACCTTTGTAAGAAATAATCCCTAATACCTCTCCTAACCCTCCACATGATAGCTCGTCCCAACCATCACATCAAAATGAAAAATACAGCAACCGCAACTTTTGATACATACTTCCTTGGAGATTACCCTTCGCCTTCACATTGTAATTAATTTGGATGAAGATGATAATGAGGAGATTTCTAAAATATAGATGAATAGGTACATACTAATTTAAATTCTTTATTCTCCTCTTCCATGAGCTTAAATGATAAATCTCTTATACCAAGTGCAAAAATTGCTACTTCACCTAGTTTGGCACTTGCAATTCCCCCATTGGATAGTCAACCACCCTTGCAATACAATGAACATGATTAGGAGGAAAATGACTTGTTAGATGGTTGATTTGCATATGCCTAACTAGCCTTTTACATCTTTCTTTATTTTCTTTTACTTTATGTGCATATCATGTTCCCCTGTAATGTGTGTTTGGTGCTCTCTCTCTCTTTGTACACTTCTTTTATTTGTACCTTCATTCTTCTATATGGTGTACATTTTTCTCACATTTTTTTTTCTTTTTTCTTTTGTTTTGTGTTTTCCTTTTGGGGATGACACAAAGCCTTGAGATTCCCTATGTCTCTTCCATGTTGACCCGAAAGGTCCCGTTTCCTTTTTCTCTTTTGTTTTGTGTTTTCCTTTTGCAGATGACGCTTGAGTGTTGAGACACCCTATGTCTCTTCCATGTTGACCCAAAAGGTCCCTTTTTATTTTTATTTTCTTTTCTTTTTTTTTTCCTTTTTTGGATGATGCAAGGCATTGAGACCACAATGTCTCTTCCATGTTGACCTAAAATGAAATTTCTTTTTCTTTTGTTTTCACTCTCTATGTGTCATTCTTCTCGTTCAATGTATTCAAGGAATGATCACAGTTCTGATCTCTTTAATACAAATATTGCAGCAACAAACATACTGACCCTAAATCTATAGACCTCTTATGTGTTTTGTGTTTTCCTTTGGGGGAAACCCCTCTTTCTTTTATTTCCTTTTTCTTTACATGATCTAGCCTTACCAGAAAACGTATGACTTGGCATAGGGGATTTCTGAGTTGGCTCTCATTTCTTCCTTTTTTTTCATTTTCCCTTCACTACTTTAAAGAAATTGCTCACAAAATGGTGTTCAACAATTTCTTTAAAGTGGGGGAATACATTGACATTATTCATTTCCATTTCATTCTTAGTGCAGCTTTGTTACTTCATACGACATGTTTTTCACTTTGTGGATGACATTGGGTGTGATGTCCTTCATAAGTGTGATCTATCTTAGCATATTACATTCCTCTTAGCAGCTTGGTGTGACACACTACATCCCCTAAGATGTGAATCTATTATTCTTTTATTGGTCCTCTCTTGGAGACATTAGACACAATGTTCCCTAAGTAATATACCTTGCATGATCATAGCAAAACTCCTTTGAACATTTTCCATTTTCCTCTTTTGCATTTTTTGCCACCTTGCATAACACAACTTGCAAGCCTATGGTATCATCTTGTTTGTTCATGAGTTTTAAGCATACAAAGCTTTGCTTGTCTAATGGAGCTTGAACCATCATTCCTTTTCCTTTGTGGTGCCTTATTAAAGTTATCAGGAGGTATAACTCTGGTATGGTTGAGACAGAAGCCTATTCTAAGGCACAACATTCCTCATAGCCACCTTTGTGTTGTGAGTGCATACCAACTAGCTTATGTTTCTCTATTTTTGGGTTTCTCACCAGAAAGACCACCATAAGTTCCATTTCCCTAGAGTGAGTATGCAATTTTTTATTTTTTTCAAACAAACAACCTAGATCTGATCTACAACTAGCTAGACAAATGATCAAAGCTTGATCCAACCCCTTTTCATTTTTCTCTCTCTTTATCTTGTGTTCCTTTGTTCTTATGATTAATTGGCCATGGTATCTTCATCATGGGGGCTTGATCATCCCTATTGATCATTGTTATTCCATCTTGCTAAGCATGAGTGCATTTGGAATCCTTCTTGATATGCATGGCTACTTTAGTGTGAGTTTGAAGCAAGATCTTCCTTTCACTAAATTGGGGGCTAAATGTACCATATAAAAATGGATCATTGACATTTTCATGGTTATTTAGGTATTGTTCCTTGATTATTGATCTATCTTGCTTGATTTAATGTTGTAAATGTTATTTAATTATTTACATTAAGTCCTAAATATTCAAAATATGATGTCTTCTAAAGGTGTTGTGAAGTGTTGTAAAACATATCTACCCTTTTCTAGACTCTTCTTATTATAATTATCTAAATATCACCATTTTATCCTTTATCAAGTCCTATTTTAAAGTTTTGTAAAGTATTGTAACAAGATTTCATGCTTTTCTAGGCTTGTTTTAACTATTTACACCTTTCTTATGTCTTATTTGACCTCTTTATACATGTATAGATCATATTTAAGTTTATTTTTTAATGTACACCAGAAAAACAATATTAAATGCATTTTAAATCCTAACACCCACATTCAATCCTAGGGTGGGACCCATTCACCATGGGTGGTGAATGAGTCCCCCTTGGCTCCAAATTAAAAATAATTTAAATTTTCTTTCATTTTTTTATTCTAAAATACCTTATGTTGGCCTATGATGTGGTATTATTGGGTAATTAGGGAACAAGCATGTATAAATAAGTGATTTTACTTACATTTTAACCTCCATTAATTCAAGCATTCAAGCACTTTGCATCATTTCATCAAGCAATAATCAAGTATTTTGGAGCATCCATTGTTGTATCTTCAGACTTCTTGAACAAAGGTTTTGGTAAATTGATAGCATTCTCATGCTATTTTTTTATCATTCTCTTCATATTTCATTTTATTATATAGGGTTTGATTACCAAAGTGAGGTTTGACCAAAGAAAACCCCTATATCCTAACCCTCAACTATTTTTCCCCTCTTGCATGTATGTTTGTAGACTTTTGTATGAAAATTTATCAAGAAAATAGGTGTTGAAAGGTTGTCAACAAGTCAACAAAGTGTTTCACGCCAACTAAACCCTATTTCAAGCTTGGAGCCAACCTACAGTCCATTTTCTGTAGATTTAATTCCAACAACGCAACAAGAAGACAAGCATAGATATGGAGTTACAAAATTGACCTTTGATTTCATATGTTTTTGGAGGACTGATTCACCATTAGTGGAAAATGGGTCCCACCTTAAGACTAAAGAGGGTGATTTTGTTAGATTCCAGTTCTCGATTGTCAAAAAGCAATTTTTAGGTGTTTTTTTCAATACCAGGATTGATTCCCCATCAATGGTGAATGAGTCCCATTGGTTATTTTCACTGACTTTTGTTAGATTTTAGAATATTCCAGAATCTTCATCCATCTCCCAGGTGCACTTTGTTTATCTCTATTCAATTTTGTTTACATTAATTTTCATTTCTATTTCATTTTTTGCATATCTCACTATGTTTTCAAACATTGCATATTTCATTAGTCTTGCATTCATAATCATTCAATTACATCATTTAGTTACTTTTACAACATTTCATTTAACCTTAATCAAATCATACAATCCTTTATTTGAGTGAACCACTTCAATTTTTATGCCCATGGGGATTCTATCTCTCTCCTTTTAGGTGGAAGATCCTAAGAGTGTAAGAGAAGTACATAGAAACTTCCTCCCCATAAAAATTGTTGGTTCACCAATATAATAGACTGTCAACCCTAATCCATCAACCCTATACCCTCAACCCTCTACCCTAAACCCTCAACCCTCAACCCTCAACCCTTCAACCCTAAACCCTTAAACCATGTACCCTCTACCCTCTACCTATACAATAAACCCTCAACCCTTAATCCCTCAACCCCTATACCCTATACATTTGACCCTCAAACCTAATCCTTCAACCACGTACCCTCAAACCTATACCCTAAACCCTAAACCCTCTACCCTCTACCCTCTACCCTAAACCCTTACGCATTCTACCCTCTACCCTCAACTGTCATCCCTCAACCCTATACCCTCAACCCAATACCCTAAACCATCAACCCTATATGTCCTCAACCCTATACCCCCAATTCTAAACCCTCTACCCTATACATTATATCCTCAACCCTCATATATCTTTGTCCCTCCATCCATGTATCTCCTTCTCTCTATCTCACTTATCCCTCCATCTCTCCCACCATCCATCCCTCCCTCTCTACCCTAATCCCTAACCTATATACCCTCAACCCTTAAACCCTTGAACACTCAACCCTAAACCTTGAACCCTCAAACCTCAACCCTTAAACCATCTACCATCTACCCTCTACCCAATACCCTCTACCCTCAACCCTAATCCCTCATCCCTTAAAACCTTAAACCTAAGTAAACTCTCTACCCTAATCCCTCAACCCTCAACCCTCAACACTTAAACATTAATCCCTCAACCCTTATACCCTCTACCCTATACATTAGACCCTCAACCCTATTTCCACAGCCCTATACCCTCAATCCTCTACAATCAACCTTAACCCTCAACACTCAACCCTTAAAACCTCTACCCTCTACCTTCTTCCCTATACATTAAAACCTCAACCCTCAGTTCTCAACCCTCAACCTTTAATCCCTCAATCCTCAATAGTCAAACCCTAAACCCTCAACCATGATACCCTCTACCCTATAGATTGGACCCTCAACCCTAATCCTTCAACCATATGTACCCTCAACCCTAATCCCTCAACCTTATACCCTCAACCCAACACCATAAACCATCAACCCTATAGGTCCTCAACCATCTACCCTCAATTCTCAACCCTCGTATATCCTTGTCCCTCCCTCATCTTCTCTCCTTCTCTCTATCTCATTTCTCCCTACATGCCTCCATCCATCCATCCCTCCCTCTCTACCCTAACCCATCAACCCTAAACCCTAAACCCTAAACCCTAAACCCTGAAACCTAAACCCTCAACCTCGAGCCCTTAAACCCTAAACCCTTCTTCTATCTACCCTCTACACTCAACCCAATACCCTCTACCCTCAACCCTAATCCCTCAACCCTAAACAAAATTTAACTCTCTACTATAATCCCTAAGCCCTCAACCCTTAATCCCTCAACCCTTAAAACCCCCAACCCTAAACCCTCAACCTCTACCTTCAACCTCAACATCATGTCTCCCTCAATCCTATACTTTCACTTTCTACCCTATACACATTAAACCTCTCAACCTCAACCCCTATACCATAAAATTCTATACATTGACCTCAACCCTAATCCTAAAACCACATACCCTCAAACCTATACCCGAAACCCCTAACCCTCTACCCTCTACCCTAAACCGTTAAACCTTCTACCCTCTATCCTCAACCCTCATATATATTTGTCCCTCCCTCCCCTTCTCTCCTTCTCTCTATATCACTTATCCCTCCATCTCTCCCTCCGTCCATCCCTCCCTCTCTACAATAATCCCTCAATTGTATACCCTCAACCCTTAAAACCTTGAACACTCAACCCTACACCCTAAACCCCCAACCCTCAACCCTTAAACTCTCTACCCTCTACGCTCAACCCTAATACCTCAACCCTAATCCCTTAACCCTTAAACCCTTAAACCAAAAAATCTCTACCCTAATCCCTAATCCCTCACCTAATCCCTCAACCCTAAACCTTCAACTCCTCAATTCTCAATGCTTAACCTTAAACTTTAATCCTCAACCCTATAATTCTACCCTTTCTATTGACCCTAAACCTTAATCCTCAACCCTATATACATGAAACTTCTACCCTCAACCTTAACCCCTCAACCTCAACCTAAACCTCACCTCTAATTCTATACATTAAACCTCAAACTCTTAGTCCTCAACCCAACCTTAAACCCTAAACTGTCAACCCCTATGCCCTCTACCATTTGCATTGGATCCTCAAACCTATACCCTAAACCCTCTAACGTCAACCCTAAACCCTCAACCCTAAACCCTTTAACCCTAAAACCTTAAACCTTCTACCCTCTACCCTCAACCCTATACCCTGAACCCAATACCTTAAACCATCAACCCTATAGGTCCTCCACCTTAATCCCTCAACCATATACCCTCAAACCCTATCAATTTCTCTCTATCTACACATATCAACTTTAACTCCCTCCCTCTCTCCTACCCTCTCTAATTGTTTCTATATACTCTCTCCCTCTTTCTACATATCTCTCACTCAATCAATCCCTAACCCTCTATCTTGCTCCCTTTATATATATATCTCTATCTCCCTCCCACTACCTCTCCATCACTCCCTCTCTCTCTCTCTCTCTTAGGTCACTCCATTCCACACCCTCTC